>JAWWEN010052282.1:25839-38987 GCA_035582955.1 Sycophila texana | reverse complement strand
TATTGAATAAAACAACGCCCCCCCCCCCCCCCCAACAACACACCCGACAGACTCCCGGCGTAGAAAATCGGCAAACGCAAAGCGCGCCCACACCCGCGCAAACTGCATTATAATAAAGACGCGCCGCCTTAATGATTTCCGCATGATTAAATTAGAGGCGATGCCCGGGGAGTCTAATCCCGCGGGGCCGCCGCGGACACGACACCTAAAAGCGCGCGCACTCGCTCGCCTCGCAAGAATTCGCGAACCCGAGACTGCACTCTCGTTGCATAACGCACGGCGCGGCGGCGAGTTACGTGCGAGCTTTTGCCGCCGCGGGCCCGCGGCGTATCTCCCGCGGGCGCGCTTTTTTTTTTCTCTTGTACATATAGGTATATAATACGTTTATTCGCCGCCGACTCGCGAAATCTTCGCACGTGTATGTGAGATTGAAAAAATCGGCGTCGCGCATGCACTGCACCACGTCGGCGCATTAAGTGATTTCGCCGCGAGTGCTGACTCCTTTCTCGCGCCTCGCTTTTCCAATGCGCACTTCGAACGCGCGTTATGCGTCTGCTGACGCGACTCCTTTATATGGAGGAGTTGGTTACTGTGGAGGTGGCTATTTTACTTTTTTTTTTTAAATTTAATGTAGGCATTTTTTTCTTGAGAAGGATAAAATGCATGTTTATTGTCGAATATTATATAAAGTTTGGTGTGAGGGAATTTTTTAATTTAATTTTATTTAAATATACGAATCAATTTTTATAATACGGAACTTTATAATCATTTTTTTAATCATTTGTTATAATTTACTTTTTTCTTTGAAATCAACAACATAAAAATAATCATTCTTGAATAATATATCCACTATGATTTTAAATTACTGGTAATTCACTTAATAATTAGTTGTAATTAGTTGGAGTAGTAATTAGTTAGTCGGAGTAACTAAATTTTTCTACTCTGATTTTTTATTGTCATTTATTTATTTTAAGTTTACATTTGATAAGCAACTGATTTAATCGATAAAAAATATGTACTTGTATAAAACAATAAAATAAATTAAATTCATACAATAAAAAATGACTAAAATTATTAATGAAATTACCAATTAAATTAGAATGTCCTTTTACAACAAGATTATTATCAACGTTTACCACTTAAGTAATTATGAAAAATTAAATTTATGATAATTGTTGATTTCGTTCACTTGCGTTGTTAAACAAACGAGTGTTTATTTCTCGCAAAAATCTATTTTAACAAGCTAAATAAATAAACGGCGATGGCTAGCCAATTTAACGGTCGACGAGAGGATAAAGCAATTTCTCAAGCGATAACCGACTACTGGAATGGCTGCGGGATTCGTAGTAAACAAAATCATTGAAGATTGACTACACGAACTTCGAAAGTATCGGCTTTCAATGGGTTGCAGCGTCACCTTCGATTATATGCTTATATTCCTGTACGGTCTAGTCATTGCGGCGAGGAATTTTCACGACTCTGTGTATATTCGGTAGCCCGGAAAAATCATTTGATTCATACATCACGCTCAAATCCGATTAAACCATTGGAAACGAAAGTTCTGATTGTTATTTTAAAAAGAGCTAAATTTTATTATTTCAGAGACGTCATTGCGAATGCAGCAGCAGGAAGTTTTCTTGACTTTATTAAATGGGTCACAGCATCAATGCGCGTGCAATTTATTGATTCCGTAAATGCGAGCTATAGGCTTATTGTAGAGTCACGTTATTAATAAAATTCAACTGTGTCTATCTCCTGCCCATTAAAATAGATTATTTCTGTTCTACTTGTTGTTTGTTTGACGCAGTTAACAGTATACCTACGAATATTTTTTTTATTTCGTAATACATCATAGATTAAGTGAAGATTTAATACTGCGATATGATGAATTTATTTGAAAAAATATAAATTAGTTTCTAATATTATTTTATTTTCTATCGAATACAGTTTCAATTTTTTAATACTATTCGATTTGTTGATTAACATGCTAATTAAATGGAAGGATTTTCGATTAAAATAAAAATATTTATAATTATAATTATATGCTCAATTATTGGTAATAAAATATATTTCCTTTATATAAGAAAGTTCTGCATAAATTGTATAAAAAAATTTTATGTAGAGTTCGTGGGAAATTTATTCAAATTTTTTCACAAAATTCTGCAGAAAATCTGCACAAAATTATTCAGTAGATTTCTTGTAGATCTCATGTAGAATTTATGTGGAATATCGACAGAAAATCTCCAGAAAATTTTTGTATACATTTTCTATAGAATATGTGAAAAAAATCTTCATAAATTCTGCATACATTCTGTATGAAATATATGCATAATTTTTTCGTAACCTTTTACTTCAAAATTAATCAACAAGTTCTACAAATTAACTTTTCGTTCTTATAATAATTAATAAAAGTCTCTGGTTCCATTTAAATATAAAGTGTAAATTGTATGTATTTAATGAATAAAAAAGCAAAGAGATGGTAAAACTTCGAGAATCCCCGCGAAAGAAATAGAAAGACGAAGATTCCACGCGGAAGTTTTTGCCGGACACACCTGCGAGCGAAGTGCATAAAATGGAAATAGAGAGTCGTAGAGTCGTCGCGTCGACTGTCTGGCAGACTGGACCTTTTCAGGAACGAGAGAAATCCAACCTACATTCTCCCGGCTCTCGTCTGGCGAGGACAAAAAAAAAGAGGAGCGACGGGAGAGAAAAGAGATAAAGAGGGAGAGAGACATTTTCGCAGAAGTGTAAACACGCATCCATTTCCCGCGAGCCGATGTCGATTTAATCGCTGAATTTCGATTTTTAGGTTAAGACGAAAGAGGCCTAGGGGACTCTCACGAGGAGGAATTGCATTGTGTCTGGACGCTCACTTTTTTTTTATTGCAGCGCGCCGCGCTCGGCTGACTTTAACGAAGCTGTCGCCGCCGCGGCGAATTCACCGCGCGCTCCCGGATAAACGAGATACGACACACTTGACGTTGAATCGCGCGAACCGATTAAATTATTTGTCCAGATGGAATTTTTCCTTTTTTTTTCATTTATACCTATGAATAATACAATGTCGTGTGGACCATTTCAATTAGCGACCTGAAAATCGACGATTATGATCTAATTTATCGGTAAATTGGCATCTGGCCGTTTTCGTTTATTTCGAATAAAGTAATTAGTCACGGTGCGATGTGATTCGCTGCAGTTATTGTGACTGTGTCGGTATGAAATACAAGAACGAGTTTTTTTTTCTTGACGAGGGGATTATAATTGAAGTGAGCTTGATTCGTTACGTCATAACTGGTCGAAGTCGTAAGCATCACGTAAGCAGTTACAGATTTTGGAAATTTTAAGTATAAACAACTACTGCAGGTGACGAGAAACTCCAGTTCTTATTACGCAATTCTACTATGGCATTCCGAGATAAACTGGATTGCATTTCTTCTTAAGCAGAAGCTTTATCGGAATGACGTTTAAAGTATACAGATGATTGCATTTGAAAATTTTAATTTAAATATTGATTCTGATTGTCGCGTACTTTCATACGTAGTTTTTAAATAATTTTTCAAAAATCTGTAATGACAATGCGATCTTCTAGAAAGATTTATAATTTTGTTCTAAAAATTAATATTGCATTACAATAAAATATAATAATGATATTGAGAACATCTTCAACAATTGTAAGTTTTTTTATTTAAGTTTTTACAAGATTAATATTTAATAAAAAAATTCGATAAAATATACAGATAGGCTACATAAAAAAATGCATACCTAAAAATTATGACTTTCATCAATACCCGAGCCGCGATTTAAGAGGAGGTCGATTGAGGCAGCGAATCTAATAACAGCACAGTGCGACACGCGAAATCCATTTACTTCGCAAACTCGTTACGATAAAGGGCGCGAAAAATACGATCGATCCATAGCAATCGCGGCTCGCAATTGCAATCGTCGATTGAAGAGAATCGTTTTGCTCGACCTTTAGAACCTGGTATGCGGCTCTCTCTCTCTTTCTTTCGCATCTGCATTCCGCAGCTCGCTCCATTATTTCAAAATGAATTTATCGCGATTTCACGGGCCGCTGAAAAGTTTATCTATGCACAATAAAACCGAAAAAAAAACATCGATGAAATTCATAGTTATACAAAAGGCAATACAACTTGCATAATAATCCACTTTGAATGATGAAGGGCTTATATCGAGGAATTTCGAGTTTATTAACGTCCGCGATATTTCATTCTCTCGCGGTCTTCATCCATTACTTTCTCTAAACGCAAACGGTAAATAATAAAAGGATCGAGGCGCGGGGGATTATAAAAAAAAAAGGAGAAGTAAACAGTCCCATCGGAAAAGAATAAAATATTTTCCCAGTGATACTCATCTGAGATCGGAGCGCGTTTTCAGCGCGCGGTGTATATACAAAGGGAAACAGAGAGAGGCCCGGTTATCAGTGCAAAAAGAGAGAGCCTGTATCACTGGGAGTTCGGCCGCGCGGTGTTTATAAAAGAGAGCGAGTAGGGCGCACCACAGCCGAATCGAGAGAAAGAGACGATTGCACAACGGAGCGGCCGGGGCCGCTGCGCGCACACACACGCGAAGGTGCACCACGCACCTTACGAGCATATCCGCGCACATTAATTCACCGATCCACCCGCAAATATGCGAATACACACACTCCCACTGCGCGCCGGGAAACGCTGTGGGCCCTCCCCCTTTCACCTGGCTCCACTACGTTTTCACGCGTGAGACCGCGAGAGTAGTTTCTCGCGATGTTTTTCTTTCTTTCTCTTTTTTTTTTGTTTACAATAAATAAGCTTATAGTTTATTATACGTTGGCGGGAAAAATGTTATTTTATTTCAGATCGGGACTTTGTTATGAATATCGCGTCGCGTGTATTTTCGAAAGTGTTTTATTGTGTTTTCAAAGCGGCGCTTTGGTGGATAGGATTAAATAGATGGTAATTAATTAGCAGCTAATTTTTTAAATTATATTAAACTAGGGAATTATAAGGCGTTACATGCATACTTATACGTGCAACTCGAGTGCTACATGCAATTCGATTTCTGATATGCGCAGTCTTGAAATGTCGCAGATCTTCAGTCGCTTAATTAATTTATTTATTTTACCTTACTGAAAAAAAAGAGTTAGTAGTTTAAAATAAATATCTTTTTAAGTATTTTTTTTTATCAACTAAGCATAAATTTTAGTAGTTTCAATAAAAAATTTAAATTTAGTTATAGTATTCTTCAAAGAACTGATTATACGTGAAACTTATACTAATTTTTTTTACAGCGGAATATTAATGTTTTAATTAATTTAATTCCAAATTGGTCCTTACAACTTTTCCAACATAGTAGCATCCATTGTTTAGGCAACAAATATTTGTACTTTTACTATATTGAAATCTATTTATTTTTAAATTTGTTTTTTAAGCTCTGAGTTAAATAAAAACGCTACTCTACAATTAAGAAATTCATCCGACATTCGTCAAAGTCTATATAACTAAAATAAGTCCAAAAAAAAAACGCTTACAATTACCAACTAAAGTAAAATCCGCAATAAACCAGGCGGAGTGCACCTTATAGAGAATGTGATATCTCGAGATAGCCAAAGCGTCGAAGATCAGGTCTCTCGAGCCGCTCACATTCATAAATCCAGCAAGCGCGGCATCCATATCGGAAGACGCCGCGCCACGCGCATATATATATATACACACATAAGTATGCACGAGTGAGGCATCGTGAGAGGGATAGAGAGAGTGCGCGTGTCATGGGAAAAGGTCAGCAAAAAGGCCTGGCGCTCTCGAGGTGCAAACGAAATCGAACGTCTCTCGGCCCGCCGGTGGAAAGCCGCTCGGCAATTACCCGCGAGGGCCCCGCGCGCTGGGGGCGTTTTGTCGATGGGCTCGAGATTAAGCGCTCGTCCGGCGTCTTTTAACAGCTCGGCCCTCGAGTGCGCGTCTGCATATATCCTCCTACATCCCCACCCTTCCCTCTGCTTCCTTTTGTCCGAGCTATCCCAATTTCCGCCGAGGCACAAAAGCTCGAGGGCTCGCTGAGCCCTCGGTTTCGTGACCCGGCCTCTCGAGTGTGTTGGACTTTTCGAGGATTTTTTAATTGTCCCTGGAGCGGAGCGCAAGTACCTTCGATGAACTTTTCAGCTGCTTTAGCGTTTTCAATGTTTTAGTATACGTAGTACTTCGTAGAGCTCGAATTTATTTTTAGATTTTGACTAGTAAAATTCGAAGTTAAAATTTACTATACGCGCAGTTTCTGATTATTTAGTAATAGAATAAAATAGAGTAGAATTATTTATATAGTAATCTTAATGCACGGAGAAAATTTTCGCTACTAAAAAATTACAGTAGTTTTTTTTTTTAAAGGTTAGTAGTTTAAGTATAACTAGTTTTAATATTTTTCGTATTTATTCGTTTATATTTAATAAAATAAAAAGTAAAATAAAAAATAGTAGTATATTTTTCACGGTGTGAGAGATACATGTTGACGTGTATTTGTGAAACAGAGCAGGTGACTGGAAGGTGAGAGGAATGTGAAAAAGTCTCGTTTTATACATAAACAAATCGAGTTAGACTTGTTTAATTTTATACGGGGTAGAATAAAGTGACGCGATAATTTATTCCTGTCCTGAAGTAGAACACTTCTGCATACCCAAAATCTGGATTTTATACAAAAATAAATTAGAATTGCCGCGTGCAACGATCGAAATCCACTTTCATGCGCTTTACATGAGATTTGATAAAAATTCACATTCTAAGAAATACTACTACACGTCAGTTTGGTGTACGAATACCAAATTAATTTTTGCAGATCGCGACCTGAATTAGCCTATCGCAGTATGTAATACACGGGTTATAAACAGTCGACACTGGAAAAACTTTAGCATAGAAGCTGTGTTTTCGTGGATAATTCGCTATATATAAATTCGATTACAATCAGAATTTGCAAGTTCACGTTTCCCCATTAGTTTGCAAATATAAGTATTCCATCATTCGATATGTCTCTGAAATATTGGAAAAAGCAATTCTCGCCTCGATTGCTTTCTGCAACATACTTATATAGAAACTCACTCTTTCGCTTAAATACCAATGTGGGAATGGTAAATAGACGCCTGGCCGTTCGTTTTCGAAAAAAAAAATGAATGCGAATGAATTTCAGCGAACATTTTTTTGAATTTCAGTCACCGACATGTGAGCTCAATTTATTATCGGAAACTCGAAGAACTCATAATATTTCGTCCGCGATAGCTAAAGAAAAAGAAAAAAAAAAGAAAAAAAGAAGAAAAGGAAAAAAGGAAAAATACTTAAAAGAGAATACGAGCCAGTGATAATTCTCCCGGCACACAATTCACTCTCCACGCTGCACATTTACGACGCGAGTGTGCTATTATGTAAAATTATCTCCGAACGGAGAAAAGACGACTCGCCAATAAAGCAAGTAGCTCCCCTTTTTAGCCGACCGACCGAAAAAAGCCGTGCGAATGTATATATACGCACCGAGGAAAATGACGAAAAGTGGCATTTTGCGCAATGCGAGTGCGTGCGCTCATTTTTTTTTATCATCGTGGCGCGGAGAGAGCATCACTCCCCTGGGCCGAGTGCTTTTCTCACGCGGTGCCTTTCGACATTAATTTTCGCGAAAATTCCGAGGCGCGCAGCCTTCGATTTCGCAATGGACTGCGGGCAAAATTTGCCTCGGGGAAAAATGATTTAATATGTCGAAGCTTTTTTCGACGAGCTCGTTGATGCCGGGTTTTGTAAACAGCGGCTGCACTGGAGGGTTTAAGTGTGCGATGCAGATATATAGATGCCAGATATGACGTTTTGTTTTGAGATACCCGCGGATTAACTGCCTAGTTATAGGATTAATGCCATTTTTGTTATTTTCCTAATGATTTTTGCGGGCTACTTTATTCTACCTGTTGGTGTTGCAATAGAAATTATTATAATTTGGATGGTATGGTTAGCAGCTGATCTTTAAATTACAATCTTACGTAAGAATAATCCCGTAAGATCGTTTTCTTGGGTGCGAGTTAAATTTATTTGAATGTAATAATCTT
Source organism: Sycophila texana (assembly GCA_035582955.1). Lineage (NCBI taxonomy): Eukaryota > Metazoa > Arthropoda > Insecta > Hymenoptera > Eurytomidae > Sycophila > Sycophila texana. The sequence continues at coordinate 30,919 of JAWWEN010052282.1, read as the reverse complement.
GTAGTGTAAAATTGAATTGAATAGAGGTTGGTCGTTGTAAGGAAAGCGCGAAATATATCGAGTGTTTTAAATTAGTCAACAAAGGAGAATTTACTGATAAAAAAAACTAAACTTTCGATTTTACTCTAATTTTTTAGTTTACACCTTTGAGCATCGTGTTCAAATGAATTTACCTGCACTTACGTAAGTAAATTAGTGGCGTGGATAAATATAGTAATATAAGTACAAGTAAAACCGTTATTTACGGTGACGCCATGAATATCAACGTAAATTATACATCGTGTTAAGACTCACATGACATAGAGGAATTAGTAATCCAATCACGTGAGGGTAACTCACCTACAACACAAAAAAATGTATTATTAGAAAATCATGTTTAAAATACAGATACGTATATTTAGTTAACTAATTTGTATATATGATCTTCAAAATTATTATAATCATTACGGTACCCAGATTTTCTTAATATATGGAAGCAGAAGAATCGTTTATCATCGGATAACTTATGTACATAATTGAAAATGTGAAATTTATGAATGACGCTCGTTCAGTGACACTTATTTTTATTACTCCAATTATCGATTATTTATTACGAACTATTATGACATGAAAAATAAACATACCCATCACGCACATTAAAAGAACTGTACATAAATATACCTTCGATAGAAGATAAAAAAAAAAAGAAATAAACTTTTGTACTAAAAAATGACATTTATATTTTTTCGTGAACTGGTAATTTGTATAACTACTAATTTAAAAATGATAGAGCAGCCGAGCATAAAGTTCTTTCACTTCGAGAAAATAGATGGTTAGGTAAATGGAAACTTTCTTCGGCGAAGAGAAAAAAAAAGAGAAAAAGATTTAATCTCCGTCATCGCGGGGACAGGATGACAGTTCGCGCGCGGCTGGATATTTCCATAATTCTTTGAGGCGCCGCACGTGCACGCGGCAGGAATGCGGCCGCCTTTTCGAAAAGGAGGATGCTCTACGAGCAACACGCGCGCACCTGCCGAGCATAATAATCGGGAACGGGACATTCGCTCCGCGCCGTCGATCGAGGCCCGCGTCTGGGCTATATACATCCTTTTTCGCGGTAAACAAGCCACCCACTCGCACTTCACTCGCTAACGAGTAATAATCACCTTTCTAGCTCGATAATTGACCTCAACATGCCACCGATTATCATATACTTACATAGATGTACATATACATATACATAGTTCTCTCGAAAAGTGGACTATCCTTGGTTGCGGTTATACAATGCGCGGAGTACGAGATAAGAATCTCGGTTGTGGGTGTGCAAAGTGTAACGCGGGTTGTTGTGGGATTGTATTTTTCTTCTTCTGGTGGAGTAGTGCGCTAATTTCGAGGGGATTACTGCGTAAGGATGCCCGGATTCGTGCCTATTGTACGTAGACTACACTAGTTTCTCAATGTCCGTGTTTAGGGTGAAAAAGAACAATTCGCATTGAGCAATCGCGGAGCAAACGGGATCCTCCTGAAAGCAACCGATCGGGCATGTATAGTGTACCCCAAAAAGGATCGGCACTGCGCGATAATTGCGACACGTACTTTATCCGAGGTGGCTGTGCGCAAAGTGGATGGATTTGTGGGAAAAAGTTTTTAAAGCACGATATATATGTAATAAGTATACGATATGATGCTTGATGCTCGGTGGAGCAACTTTGGCGGATGGAGATTGGACACGCATGTATTCTCATGACGTTTCATGAGCATTCATTTTTTTTCTCCTGACGGGTCTAACGAAAATGGATGTGAAAGTAGCGGCCGCTTTGCGCGTTATCGTAATTCCGTGTGAAGTTTTTTTTTTTTAAATGCGTGGATTTCGTCAAATGCGATGACTTCTCGTTCCTTAGAGCGAAATATTGACGGCTTAAAAAGCGTTACTCGCATTTTTAATTTTCAAAGTCGTTTCATCTATTTGACGAATATTAATTAAATTCATTTTATTGAAATAGTATTTGGAATACAGCAAAAATCGATAATGTCATCCTAATTAATTGCATCCCAGTTCAATAATAATTTTACGACTATTTAACCTTTATTTCATAGTGATTTTAATTCGTTATACATATGGAATGTATAAAAGCTCATATATATCGCGATTTGAAATCTGTTTACTGTTCATTTATTACTAAATTTACATAATTTGAATATCACGATGAAATGGTTGATTAATTAGTTTACTCGGTTACTCCTTTTATCATATTATAAATACACATACCGATAAAGATATTTACAATCCAAAATAATTAATTAATTTCTTATTTATCTTATACTAAAAAAACAATTCCATTCGGTCATTGATAAATTAATATGCATACTTTCTATCAAACGATCTCTCATACCCTTATATCCAAAAGTTCTTTTTAAATGGAAAGTCGCTTTACATTCAAATGCCCGCTAATTGCATTTTCCATTCAAACCTTCGCGCACGTATATACGACGAAACGAGAATAAACTGAACAATAATTATTCAGCGCTCGTTCGGCGAAAAAATTTTAAGTTCGATCTCGCGCGGGGGAGGGGATTACGTGATTCCGAGGTGAAATATATTCGCGAGAACAACGACGCCCCGGCGGCTTGCGCAAATGCGCCGCGGCGGTGAGTCAGGGGCGAGCCCCGCGCGCCTGGGACTTTTTATCGATCACACTATACAGCCGCTACCGCGAGCGCTGCTGCCCCGAAGTTCGTGCGCCCATTGTTTACGCCGCAGCGCCGCTCTGCTTCCTCAGCGCCGCCCGCCTCGCCTCGCCGGTTTCCTTACTTTCCATATTTTAATACGAGACGGAACTTCGTCGATAATTCACTTAGGAGTTCGCCTGCCGCTTGCGCATCTAATTTTTGCGCGCGGCGTTCACGTCGCGGCTAACGGAACTTCTGCGACTCTCTTTCCGCGCGAAGTCCTCGAAAGGGGGGTAATATAAGAACGGGCACTCGAGAGTTATTCGCGGTGTTTTCGCGAAACGTCGAAGTTTGGTAAACAAGACGGTAGAAAAATCTTGCCGCGCGAGCAAATAACAAGGCGTGATGGTGTTGTTGCGGTGAAGCACAAGATGAATGGCGATTTTTTTCTTTTTGGTGCGCGAAGGGCTCATGAATATTTACAGGCGCACTCGCGAAAAAAAAAACGTTTGGCTATTACGCTAATTTCAGGCCTTTAAGTCGTTACGCGGTTGTTACTTGTTACAATATTTTTAAATAATTCATGTGTAACACCTTTTCGAGCTTGCCGGTTATATTGCCTGTTATATTCAAAAGAAAAGTTAGTGTCTTCAATATTTAACAAAATATTATTAAAATTAACGAAAATTAAGATCAGCCTAAAATCTAATCGTTATTGTAATAACAGCAATTTTAAAGGGAATTATTAGCCAATATAGTTAAAATATTATTAAATTTATCAAAATATTATATGTTTAAAAGTCTGAAATTTTTTAATAAAAAAAATCGATTTATAGTTAAATATTTAGTTAATTTAACTTTGACTGATTAAACTAAACATTTAGTCAAGTAAATTAAATGATTTTTAAGGAGAATTTAACAAAATTTTAGTATGACATTTTTTTCAGTGAAATATACATACATAAAAATGTATTGACAATCTTAAAAAAATTTTTATTTTAGATGACTATCCTCGAGGCTGCCAGGATCCGATATAGAAAGTATTGAGTTCTTGCGCAGAGCGAGCGGTAGTGCGGATGTGGGATCCCTGCATCCTGAGCGGATTTCTCGTGCGCAGGTCGTCTGACCCGTGCAGCTGTGTTAGTTCAGAGCACTACGAAGTATCAACTTCGGTGTATACGCACACGCTCACATCAATCATAACAGTACCGCAGGTTCCCACCCTTTTTCCAATGCACTTGACTTTTATTTCAGCACTTACTTTTTTAGTCAATTTCAAAGATTGTTAAAATTTTATAAAGTTCGAGAAAAGGAAATAAAAGTTCTGTCGATGTGGTAAGCCCGCAGTACTAACAGTAAAGTGGTTTATCTTACATTTGTATACACATTTTAAGTGAATTTTTTAATTTGGCAACTTATTAAGTGAATTGCGAGTAAAATTGTCTGGAGTGCAAATTGAATTCTATTTCATAAAAAAAAAACCTTACTTGCAAATGATAGGTTTTGTTAAAGTTATTTGCAATAATATTTTAGGTATGACATATTACTGATGATCTATAATTAGTGAAAAGTTTTTTTAAAATACTTCTTCTGTCGTTCATAAAAAAACTTACTCATTAGCGTAATTGTATTACATTGTCTAAATAATGCTTTCTGTATTATTCCCTAAAAAGTCGATTTTTAAATATTTTTAAATAACAACACTATGGATTATAGACTTTGCACTTTGATGGTAAATGAATCACGTAAAGAAAATTACGCAACATAATTAATAAACTGTCGTGCAGAAGACTAATTAACTATTTAAAAACACACTCTTAACTGCGATGACAGCCTATCAATTATGAAAATTTTGCCCATTCGGATATTTATCACGTGTGCGCGCATATCAGAGATTTGTCACTCCACGTATTAAACTACTACTTTACATTAGTTCTGCATTAGTACTATTCACGCAACACTCGTTCCTGTTGTTTTAAAAATGTACGCCAGTATACGGTTTCTCAATAAAAAAAAATAACAACGCCATAAACACGGATAAACAACTTACTTTTGAGCTGCGCACATAATTTCTATACATTTCAAGAAAAATCCAACCTATTGTTTACCAGTACCGAGAATAATGTCGAAAGGTCTGTTTAACCTTTCAATAATCCAGCTGCGAGGAGGAAAGAAAAAAAAAGGTTCGTGTCTTTTTTCCTAGAGCCCGATGCGTGGATTTCGAAAGAAAAGCCGCGGCATTAGCGGCGATTATGCACGTCTGGCAGAAAGATAAACGCAAGAAGTTTTACGATCTCTCCCGGTTGAAAGTCTGAAATCGCGAATTGACTTTTATTTGCCGGCGAACAATTTTGCCCCAATACATCGGCGCGGGGGGGGGGGGGGGGGCCCAATTTTAAGCCACATTTTCCGGACTGGGGAATGGACACCC
>JAWWEN010052282.1:0-25829 GCA_035582955.1 Sycophila texana | reverse complement strand
CCCCCCCCCCCCCCCCCCCCCCCCCCCCCCCCCCCCCCCCCCCCCCCAGAATGTTCAGCCTCATTTTCCGGACTGGTGAATGGACACGCTTCACTTCGGCTTTATTCTTTTGTTTATTGGCTCATCTGCATTTTTTGTCGACCCGTTAGTTTCATTGTCCATTATGCGCTTTTTACAATCGTTGTCAAATACAACAAGTCTTACGGTCTACGGATAGATGTATAGAGTATATATACATAGATATAGACGGCACCGAGCGATGGGCCACAGCCATACCCGGTAAATGTTACTTAAGCAGTGGTAATTGCGGAATAAGTCATAATACAGCAAACGGACAAAAGGCACTCCCGCGAAGCGACTTATTGTGTTATTACCGAATTCATTACGTCTCACGCAGGTGAGTTATTGATTCTTCGCTGCGTTCGTAACGTCTTCATTGCGATTAATTATCGACGGCCAACCTTTCGAAAGAGAAAATGAAAGTTACGAAGAGATGACCTTTCAGTCGGGTCTCGAGGTACATTACGTTTCCCCTTGATTAATTTCATTTTCAATCCCGTGTAATGCGTAATGAGTATTCCGCACACTCTAAAAAAAAAAAAAAAAAAAAAAAAAAAAAAAAAACACATCGTCGGTTCATCATCTTCACTCTTTTCACTTGGCCTCATCGTCTCATGGCACTTGTTTCTTTCGACCATAAAAATTCTCTTTCTCCGATCGCAGAGTATAGAATTGGCGCGTGTCTCTTTTTAATCGGCGAACCGGATCGGACCCATACGTTATACGATCGGCGAAATGTCCAGGCGTACTTCCTGGTCTGTCGACTGGTCGCGCATGGCTTTGTACCCGCGAAGTCACAATTTGCACGTGCCGACCTCGTAAATCAAACATCGAGCCTCTTTATTATCCCCGGGCCTTATCAGAGGGACGCGGCGGTCTACGCTCGCGGATAAGTCGGAAGATTTCGCGCCAGCAGGCAACAAAGCAAGCTGCCCTCACTACCCGCGACATCTGATATCGTTCCGGCAGTGTCGTATACTTACGCGTCGCCTCGTAATTTACTCTCCGATTCCGGTTATGGCCCCGGCAAATCACTTTGAAAAACAAACGAAAAATCGAACTTTATGGCGTTTTAACTGAAGATTGCTTTTCCTTCGGGTCGCGACGTTTGTTACAGTAAATCGTTTACTCGAAATATTGCGACTAGAAAATATTTATTATAGCCTCTTTTATTTCTCTACGTAAAATTGAAAGGAAAATAAATGTACACGAGGAATCAAGAGGCGCGGCAAGAAGCTCAAAAATTCATCAATCATTATATCAACGATATAATGCGTTTATACGATTTAATAAAAAAATATGAATCGTAAAATAAAAAATTTGAAAAAAAAAGGATTAAACTGTCAATAACATTTTGGAATAATCAAAAACTAAAATGTCGTAGAAATAAAACATAGAGTCCAAAGTAATAGCGAGCCTTACAGCACTCGCGATGAAGGTCAACGGCTTTAACTGTATCAGCGCGGTGAAAAACACGCGGGTAATTGGATACCGCCTCGGATCGCGTTATCAGCCTTAGGTATTTTTCGTAAAAAAAAAAAAATATCGAGAAGCTGCTAGTACGGCGAAAACTCGACGGCGCAGGTGCGGGCGAGTCGGGAATTTGCGAATTTCACGGTCGAGCTGCATCGGGGTCGTGGCCCGCTATTACCCGGAGATCGTAAAGTGCGTCGCGGGCCCGCGAGCAGCAAGGCTGCACTTTCAGGCTTCGATTAGATAATTGTCCGTGCCGATGTCCTCCTTGTGTTTTTACCGGAATTAACGGGGACCGGCTCCTTTAATACGAGATCGGGATATTATCGAATGTAAATTGTATAACTAATACTGCGAATTTATAAAGATTGTATCTGGCTTTAAATGCGAATCAGATAAACGTATATGGATTGTATTTAATAATATCTCGAAAATATTAATCGAGTTATTTGTGAATAAAAAAAAAAACGAGTTGTATAAAAATGTTGTATTAAAACGCGATATGGATAGATTTTATCGTATGGCTTTAATGTTTTCGGGAAGCTGATCCTGCATTTTTCTGACTCTCAGAATATATGGCACCTGTACTTAGTAATTGGTAAATTCGCAAGTTCTCACGCAAGTAATATACTACTGACGAAAATAATTTTAAGAGCAGTTGAATTTTTATGCAATTAATTTTAAGTATAGAATTGTAAATTAATTGAATTGTCTGGCTGTAAATATTAGGATAGGCCGTTCTCTACATCATACATCATGATTATTGAATGTTTACTAGACGTTCAATTCATCACAGCGTGGTCACAAAATTTTTGTAAATTGAATTTTATTAAAACATTCTGTCTTTCTTCTTTATAATCAATTATATTTTTGTGAAAAAAGAACTTACAAGTTCTAATAGTACTCCAGTATAATTTCTATATACAATTATACTCCAGTATTATAAGTCGTCGATTATATTTACTTTGTATTTTTGTATTGTATTTAGGACAATTTGTCCATAAATAATTTAAATAATCTAATAAATAAAAAATACTTATTTCTGAAAAATCAAGTATAATTTTGTTTTTAGGCGAAACCTAATCTACAAATAACAAATGAAGCACAAATCCCAAATCCCTTATCCCAAAGAAAAGTTTGACCATCTCGAATTATCACTTTGACCAATAGACAACCACCAGACTATTCACAGTGTATTGACACGAAAATCGGAATGCGGCAAGGAGAGGAAAGAAAGAGCCGCGGTATGCGGCGTTATCGGGCTAATTTTTCGGCTGCGGATCCGCGGCGAAAGTCGATCATACGTACTCCATCCATCAATGCGCCGGTCTGCTGCTCACTTTCTACGTTCCGGCCGCAGCGAGAGGCCGCGTGCCGGGGAATCGGCCCCGAAGGGAAGCGAGACGCCAATGACGCGCGAGCCGCGCGGCTCTCGCATTGTTGCCCCGAGGGTAATTAGCTGGTAATGAGAAATCGCGCTCTTATACACGGGGGGCGAGAAAAACGAGCGCCTCATTTTCGACTAATCGAAATGCCCTCACGTACGATGGGCCGAGGTATCGAGGGGCGCCGCTACTAATGACGCCAGCCAACGAGTGCGTTCTCTCGGAGATAAGCTCAGGGTTTGCGCGACTAATGAGAAAAGTTCGTCAATTCTGCTACCTTGATGCTGTTTCTAAGATGCACTGCTTCGCTTTTAATGTGTAATTAGAAATTCTCGGGTGGATTTATCGCACGTGCGGATATCCCTAATAGAAACGAAGTGTGCAGCGTATAGGAATCGCTTGTAATTTCACTGCCAGTTTAAACAAATTTTTCGTTCGAATTATATATAATTATTAAACTGTAATTTTACTACAAGTTTTTCGAGTTGATTATTATATATATATATATATTTTTTTTTTGACAAGGCATGTATCGGATTTTAAAGTGCAGCCTTGTAAGCAAGAGTCAATCGTTATTGGCTCAACAACTTATCTACTTCTCTACTTTTTAATGCTTTCGAGACATTCAGGTTTTAGTGTTTGCATTAAATAGTAAAATCGCAATCGTAAAATTCGGTATATTACCTTAATACAAACAAATCGAGGTAAAACATTTTGCCCGAAAGCCACAGATGCCAAATTAAAAAATCATAATAAAAAGTTATCTTGTAACTTCATTGCAACAATCGTTTAAATAAAACTTTTTGTTCTAGTAAAAATGTTATTCGTACTTTCTTTTTTATTATCCATTATTGCAGTATTATTTATTCACCATTCAATTTTATGACTCAAAAAGACTTCCTTCTTTCTTTCTATCCTTTTTTTTTATAAAAATTCCGACTATCAAAGATCGACCCTGTGTACAATATTACCTCAAAAAAACCAAATTAACCGATCGCTTAAAATTTTTTGCACTTGCGAATGTAAGAAGTAAAACAAAAAAAAATTAATTGAAATCACCTTACAATCCAAATCGATCGCTGCACACACCTTTGCTAGACGCGCCTACCTGTCCGATTGTGAGGCAATCGAAACAATGACCCCGCAGAAAAAAAAACATCACCTCGTCGCGTCAATGAACTTTAAATCTCCGTGCAAACATTTTAAGTATAATACTTCGATCGTCGACTTAAGAAGACAAAGCGAGTAGTCCGCGACTGCCACAATGCGAAATAGTCAGAGTCAGCGATTTTTTTTTATTTTCGCCAGTGCGACACCGGAGCGCTTAAGTTCGGGCGTCGCGCCGACAATTACCCGCCGCAAAAGAAAGAGCGGCTCATTTTCGCTGCAACGGTCCTGCGTCGTTACTATGCTCGCGAGTGGCGCCGCGCATTTGATGCCTGCTTTCCCAACTTCTAGGCTCGCGAGCCTCCGGTAAGTTAAGTAGTACACTCCCGAACCGAGCGGCCCCTCTGTGCATGTATGTATGTATGTTTGTATGTACGTACGACTCCCTGCACCCGCCCGCTGCTTACTTACGTTTTACTTATCTGACTGGCTGTGTGTATGCGATCCTATCGATCTGTTTTACCCGCTCGAACTGCGTTTTTTTTTTTTTTTTTTTTGTTTTGCGGCCTATTCGCCGTAACCGTGTCGTACGCTTTTGGTAATCGATGCCGTTATTGTACGCTGTTTGTGTAATTCATTGTTCAATTATTCATTATTCGCCGCTGCTTGTAATACATTCCTTCAGGGAATGAGAACTGTTGTCAAACCTTTTTACCCGGGACTGTGGCGTTCGATGCCTTTTTTTTTCTTCTTCTGCTTGTAAAGTGGCGTTTTGCACGCTCGGCTCCATAAGTGCGGCAGCTTAAGTAATGCAGTAAAGAGTCTTGTGACCGGAAATTTTATGAATAAAATAATAAAAGTATCGCGGGGAAATGCGATAATAAACGAGGATTTTTGCGCGGGAACGTTTCATTCGTTGTTTTACAGTAACGGGGCGCTACAGTATTTTGCAAGCTCCGGCTATATATTGTTTTTATTTCAATCACGTTATTTTATTTCGGCATTCGTATCAAATTTAAACGCTCGAATAAAAAGTAGTAGCAAAAATTGCTACGTGAGTCAGGGGACAATTATATTGTGTTTACGCGATAACGTCCGACTGTAAAGTTGATCCATCGTTAAATATTATGTGTTAAATTTGTTTTAATAATTTTCTTTTAAATATAGAATGACTCAAAAGTAACATGAAAAAATGTCCTACGTGTTATCGTTTGAAAATTTCGTGTCAAAATGCTTTATAATAAAAATAACATACTTCCTGCGTTACATTAAAAAATGAGATATTTTATAAATTATATTACTTTTATATAAGTAATTTTAAGTATATTAAAATTTTTTAGTATATTTATTTTTATATCCTTATTTTTGCTTTTGGAAGTTTTTTATTTCTTTTACGTACACGCATATTTGAAAAGAATTTTTCTTTTGTAAAAAAAAAAAAAAAAAAAACGATAGCAGGACATTCTGAAGCAAAAATTCAATTCGTTAAAGGGCGAACTTCCGCTTGAATGGCGCCAAAATTCAAAACGATTTGCTATATATTTATAATATTTCAATTGAATTCATCAAAGAATTTTATACGCTTGTACATACGCGCTATAATAATTTAATTCGTATAGATCATTCAGTTTTAAAATTTTCTAATTATCTAAAAATTTATTTTAATTATAAATATTTTAATAAATATATTGATTACGGAGAATTTGCTAGTAAAAACAAAAAAAAATTAACTTTAGTACAGCAAAATCTCAGACAAAAGAATCGCGCGTCCGCGTGCAACAATTTTCTATAAAAGTGCCGATTTTCTCCCTCAAGCGGACAGATTCGTTCCGAGCCCCGCTCATTCCGCAAGATCAATGTAACGTGATCGACGAATCAAAGGGAGCGCTTCGGCTCTCGCGGTTTAGCTCGAAAGGCCGCATATTTTGACTAATGATGCATAAAGGATAGAAAGCGAGTCGGCCGTGGCTAGCGGCATTCGCATTAAATCCGTGCAGCGGGCGTAAACAACCCGCGGAGTAGTCGCTCCGGTGTGCTCTAGGAAAAAGAGAAAGGTGGGCCCTTCCCGCGACTCAGCCTCGCGCCCGGGGTAATGACGGTTCATTAATGTCCGCGGCGGCAGGGAGAGAAAGAAGAGAGAAAGAGAGAGACGAGCGGGTAGCGTCATGCATTAAACATTGCCGATGGACCGGTGTGTGTGTGTGTCGGAACGGAATGCGCGCCTCTGTCGTAACGACTGCCGATATTCGGGCCAAGAGCCGCTTCGGCCCACTTACATGTAGTTTACGCAGCGGCAAGGGAAAGGTGTCGAGGATGCCTTGATTGAGCGCTCACTCCGACTTTTCGGGTATACGCGTCCTTCTCTCTCTCTTTCTTCTGGATAATTGGAGAGCCTCTCTTTTCGTCAGCTTATAGAGCGAGTGTCGTAAGAGCGGTGCTCCGCCGATTTCTCGCAAATCCGTGCGCGGAGCTCCGGGGGCTGGAAAAATTCGAGTCGAGGTGTGTGTAAACACAAGTGGACTCACGGGAAAATTTAGTATCTTGTATTATACACTGTAGGAAGTCGTAAAAAAGCAGGTATTTTTAGACGGTCGTAATGGTATTTTTTTCCCACGGAGCATTGGTTACTCCGTAGTATAATGATCTCTTGCGCGTTTTATCGTATTAGGCTTAAAAGTGACGATAATTACCGATGATCGATCGGTTCGATGATCTATCTGGCGAATTACGGAGCGGTCACTCTCGATTGTTTCGAGCACGAAAAAAAGAAAAAACGAAACGGGGAAATTCCGCGATACTCATTGAGCCGTGTATTTCTTCTCTCGTGGCGGGATGGATTGCAAAAAGCGACGCGAAACTCTCCCTTTTACACGGAAACTCACTTTGGCTAATCGAATTCTGCGAAATTAAGAGCGCGAAACACATCGGGGGCCCGCTTTCAAGGAGATAGAGGGGCGAGCGGCGTCTCCGTTCACCTGCGCTGGGCTCCTATGCGACGGGAGGGGGAGAAGTTCAACGCTTGATTTCCGGTTGATTGATCCGATCGCACGGCAGTCGACCTGCGGCTTCGATTCAAGATCAAACGATCTTGGTCTTGCGAAAACTTGCCGATCTTTCTTTGAGGCTGCTTGGGTCGCGTTCCTTTATTTCGTTTTATTGAGATACTATATTTAGAGATTTATTTGATTTTTGTATAGAAATTACTACTCCAAATAGATTGAATGCCGTTTTACAAGTTTTTGTAAACATTTCTATATTATTTCAATGAATAAATTGGAAAAAGATAAGTAGTGGTTTAATACACAATGTAATAGATTTGAATAAATATAATTTTATTATTATTATTGAAGAATAAAAAGCGCGCGCATTTCAAGTATAATTACATTATTAATAAAATTAACATTTTATTTAAATGAGATTCAAGAACATTTTTTGCTAATGTATGAATGTTTTTGTGAGTATATCGATTTCCTAATTTGAATTTCTCAGTTTTCTTTCCCACGTGATGGCGCCATCCACATATGTTCACCAAGGAATTAATAAACAGTTTCGAGTGCGAAAATTCATAAATTTTATTCATGTTATTTGAGTCATTATGAATACCAATATGGTGAGAAAAAGTTTTATGCATGCAAGCAGGAAAGAAATCGCTCTGTGTGTGGCTACATTAATACAAATCTCGAAGCTGAAAGGATAATCAATGAAAAATTTATTTTATTGATATCGAAAAATATTTAAGGAAACTGAACTATTACTTTTCAAATTGAATTTTAACTGGAAAATGAGTTATTCAGCTCGTATAATTGTTCCTCGGTAGGCATAAAAATAATAAGCGAAACAAATAAAAGTATGGCAAAAAGGTATATGTGCAATGCAATATGCCACATTCTAATGCCCCTTTACGAGTTTTGTGCAATCCCCTGTTCCGAACGATTCTTTAAGAAGGACTTTTATGGATAATTAGCATCCAGGCGCTCAAAAATGCCCAATAAAACGTCCGCTCGTAATGCTCCACATGCACACCGGTTATTTACAGCGTATAAAATGCATTTTTTTCAGGCCAGAGAGACGATCTGGCGCAGGTGTTGCATAATTGTTCGACTATATATATTTTTTTTCTCTGAATGCGCTTACTCTCATTTTCGTGCTGGAGCGAACGAGGCTCCGGGGGAGCACCATATAAAGCAATATCCTGAACCCAGGAAAATCAACGTCATCGATAAGGATCGCCGTTTCAAAAGCACTCGGAAACCGCGCCACACTCTACTATGCACGCACCGCGTCAAAAAAGTCGAATTCAATGCATCTATCCTCCCGCGCCGGTGGCTCCGCTGAAATTAACTGGCGAATTTTACAAAATAGGCTTACTTGCATCAATTCAAATCTTTTGAAATCGCTGCCCTACTTTCGTTATTTGCAAATTTTTCGAATTGCTTAAATTTTCGGGATTTCTTTTAGATTCGCGTAAAACATCCGAAAATGGTCGGATCAAATTATTAAAGTTTGTTAATTATAAAAATCGTGTATTGTGGTCGCTTCGTAAATAAGTAATGATCGAACAATATTATAAGAAGTTATTTTAAATTATATATGTATATAATAATTTTTTTCATCAGGATTTATTTTCTAGATAACGAAATGAAACTAACTATACCAAAATTATATTTAATTTTTGTTTTACATTTACTTTACCACTGAAATATAAATATATCTTATCCCTATATCACTTTGTGTAAAAAAGAAGTCACGCAAAATTAAATTTCCTCTCGAGCCTCAACAATACCCATACATTTTCCAGTAGATTAATATACCCATTTCCTCGGAGATTAGAAGATAAACTACTTAAAGAATCAAGGAATCACAAGAGAAAAAAAGTACACTCGTCAAGTAAAGTCTCGAGGTTCAAGGAGGGGAGAGGATAGAGGGGCCGTCAAGCGAGCGGGTCGGTTTTGCACGCACGTGCGCCTCGGCCTCATCTGCGCGTAACTGCGCTGTATATATATGTAACGCCCCTTATACCCGGGGAGAATTTCCACACGCGCGTCGCGGGGGAGACGCGCATCGAACAAAGGCGCCGTGCGACCGTCCCTGCCGCGAACAATACGTTGGCCGCACACCTCGCGTTTTCCCGTCGAGATATACATATATATATATGCACACAGCGAAACTGGGTGAGTTCGCTTGGCGTGGAAAAATTTGCAGCGGGCGCCGCGCTCCTTTTTTATCCCCCTCCCCACCCCCGCCCGGGCGGCGCCGCAAATTCAATTTCCGCGGCGAGTTTCGAAGTCGCCGAGAGCGTGGGAGTCAATTACCGTGACACTCGCCACCGACGTACATAACCCAGTTTACCCCGCGAACGAAAAGTGCTCGGGAGCCCAGTGATATATACATAGATATGTATATATACATATATATTTTGTTTTTGAGGACTTTGGGCGCGTTGTGTAGCTTTTTTCCGTCGACCAAGAGTTCGGGGAGTGATCAAATAGGTTGGCACTGGGATTTTTTTTTTTTTTTTTTTTTAATGGACGAGAGGAGAACGGGGCTTTGAAAAAACTCTCGTGGAAATGCGAGCCGTGTTAATTAAGATGTTTCAATGGGCGAGCAGAGAAACAGAGTCAATACGCCGCGTTTGTTCTTTAGAATCGCGCGAGAAACGTAATTAAAGTTTTGAATGAGGAATGGACTAATGGGAATTGCAAGCGTGTGCAAATGCTTGAAACAGTGGCGTATTTAGACATCTAGTTTGCGCGGAATAATAATTATAGGACATTTGGTGCCTTGGAGATTTATAATTAAATTAAATTTTACAATGAAATGTTTGAAGATGATACTTATATATTAAAAATAAAAATACTTAGACAAAAATTTTGATATCAAAGTTTTATTCTAATTTAGTGGTGTAATACATCTAATTTTATTTATTTAATTATAATTCAACGGACTATATAGTCCTTACACAATTGAATGAAGTAATTAAGATTAAAGCTAATTTCATTAGGTTTTACCAAATTTTATCCATCACGCTTTATTAAAACGAGAAGATCGAAGTTTTTGTAAATATTTGTATTCTTGCAGATCATTTTAAATAAAGATGTTCAACAATATTTTTGAAACAAACTTAATATTTTTATTTTGTTAAATATGGTATGGTTATTTTGAAAATACACGCATATAACAGAGTGATGTGATTCAATATGAGTGTGCAGACACATGAGTATGTGTTTGCTCAGCGTGCTATCGATTTTTTGCGTAATACTCGTGAAGTAAAATATCTAATCTCACGTTCAACATCTGCGTCCCGACAATAAACCTTCAAATAAATACTGACATTTAATTAATCACAATAATAATCAACTGAATAAATAATAATTGATAATAATACGTATTATGCACAACAAAATTATAAAATAATAAAGATTCTCAAATAAGCTGTATTCAAGCAATCTAACAACTCTACAAAAAATTACTCTCAGAAGCAAAGGTACCGACAGGCAATATCTTTGCCCAAAATCCAATGTCGTGCCATAAAACACTCGTAGACTGCGGAAAAAAGGAAGACGATTAGATGAAAAGTCTCGTAATAATGGAGGGTTATTGTCAGGACGCTCGGTGCGGACTTTCGATCGGCGCGCGCCCCCTCGAACGGGCGCGATATCGGAGGGGAGAGTTTCGGAGATGGGAAGAATACGCTGGCATACGCCCTGGCGGCCCTGGCCGCGTCGTCAGTATCTATAATGTTTAGCGTTGGCAGAGAGCCTCGGCGCACCTTTTCTTTTTTTATTCACAAAATATTTTTTTGCTATTATTATATCCCTCACTAAAGAAACCCTAGCTTTTGATTATGTGCAGGAATTTTTGCAATGTATTTTTCAAGAACGTATCACTACATTTTTCATTATATTACTATTAAATTTCGTTTGATGAAATTAAATTAAATTGTTTCCTGATTATGGAGAAAGCTCCATTTTATTTTAATTTTGATAACATTAATAAAATTCACATTCAATTGCCATTACAACGAAATTACTTAAATTACGCCTTTTCTTTCTTATATTGTCAATAAAAGAAAAAAATTAATTATCAACAATAAAAAGAAACTGAAAAATTCGTGAAATACCGATTGAAGAGCGAAGAATCGTGGAAATTAAATACTCATTTCTCGAGATTGAAATAAAAACTCGAGCGCTTATTAAATTCCGCAAAGGCGGTGTACTGATAACGGTGGGTATAGGAAGCGAGCGGCAGGCATCGATTAAACTCGCGGACCCTTTACACTCGACAAAATCGTGAAATTAAAATGTTCAGGAGTACGGAAAAGGAAAGATTCGAGTTCGAGTCCTCTTATATCGACGGGGCCACCGTCAGGTGCATTGATCGTCTTATCTTATACTCGTGCCCGTTCCGCGTGCGCTCTGCCCGCGACCACGCAGGCGTGTATAACGACGCTGTGCGATGGAAAAAAGTACGTGCTTTTTGTACTGTTAATAAATAATGTTAATAGGTGTCTGACATCTATACTATCTTAACGTTTAATCCAGCTGTTGTCATTACTAGATAAATATTACATTATACGAATAAAATTATTATTTTACTATATTAATGTTTATCTGTATATTTTGAATGTTTTTTTTATATATATGAATGGATATGATAATTGATATATTTTTTTGAATTAAGTGTGGTATAGAATTTTAAATAAAGTTGACAATTGGAGCAGATTTTTTTTGTGTTCATTGTTCTGCGTTCCCTTCAAAGCGAAGGGACTGTGACGCCAAACAAAGATCCTTCCCAATACGCGTGAATGCGAGTGTACGTTAATTACTTTGCCATCGTCACGTGTGCAGGAAGCAGGTTTAGTTGACCTACTAAACAATTAATAGGAACATCGTTTTGATATTCCAACTACGAAATCCTTTAGTTTTTCGCTTATTCAGTTCTCGTCACTTCTTATATATTTTTAATAAAATGAAATATATAAAACTGATTCATAAATTTTAATACGATGTGCATGTAAAATTATAAAGACATAGTAAATCAAAGATTTCTGATAAACTTTTTTTTGTAAGGCCACTAATCTATCGAAGTAGCGATTCGTAAATTTTTAATTAAACGCAGACTTTAGCTCGAACTTCATGAAAATTTATTAGTTTTACGAAGCATGAAAAAAAGTGATGAATTATGTAAAAAATTAGAATTGCTATAAATGCAAAACGCGTAAATATCGTCCGTAATAAAAAAAATTATAATTTTCTTTTAAACAATAACCATCACTTCGAGATTCTCGCTTCGGCTGCGAGGGACAGAAGGTGCGAGTAAAGCGATCGCAGTTACGCTCGTCACCGCGTCGTAGTCACCTCTCGGAGTCTCGGCTCGCGCCTCCGTCGAAAGTAAAGCCGTTCGATCCTGGCGTGCGCGAGCGAGGCGTTCACGACGGAAGATATTAACCGCGAGCAGTGGGGGGGGGGGGACGTGCGGCCGCGCGGTCAATGGCTGCCGGCAAGCCAGGTTCAAGGAAAAACCGGGCTGGCTACTTCTAGGCCTCCTTTATTCTCTCCTCGTCCTTTCATCCCTTCCTTCTCTCCTTCGTCTCTTTCTTTCTCTCTCTCGCTCCTGCACATTTCGCTCCTCGCGAACATTGCGTGCGTGCGCGTTTCCCTTTATTTTTCCGAAAAAAAAAACGAAAAAGCGGCGTTGGAATTTTCGAATTTTTCCCGGCGAGCGCGTATAAGCTCCGCGCGTTTCAGCGGAGTGCGCCTCTCGCGCGCTATGTTAAAAATTTTCGCGCGGAATAACTTTTGCGGTTGTTTTCCCCATTGATTTTATCTCATTCGTCGATGGTTATTTTCTTGCAAATACTGCGGCGAACTTTGGTTCGCCGGGTGTTTGTGATTTACTCGAAAAATGGGAATGTTGCCTGCGCGCTTGAAAGGTTTCGCGACTTATTCATGCGCGATTTAAAAAGGTTTTGGGTCGTTCATTTTAATGCCGATGTTTATGTACTGTGAGGTGGAGGACAAATTTTATTTGTTTATAAAGAAGTTGGGTAATTTAGGCATAGTTGGTAAAGTGCTTTTTCTGTACGCTGAAATTTCTATAATCGTATATTTTTCACGAGTATGTATGTGTGTTTTAATTAATATTCACTGATATTGGAATTTACTATATAAACTTTGAGAAGGTTCATTTTATTACAGCAATTCTTCGTTTTTTGGAATTAAATTTTATAGTTATTGTTTTTTTTTAATTTTGTCTAGTAATAACAAATTTATATGCATTGAAAAAAAGCAAAAGTCAATAATTATAATGGTTATTGAAGTTAACTACATCTTTTATCCTCTTGACGAGAAGTTATTTGAAAAATTCGGTCAAGCTTCATTAAAAAGTGTAGGACTTAAAGTAAGACGCATTCAAGTGTAAGTGGTGTACAAACGATTCCTGTTCACGCAGCTCTTATAATAAATATTCATATTTTTCTCTTAACTTTCTCTAAAGACGAGAAAATTCCCTTTTCATTAATTATAAACATATTTTTATGCAAATTGGAAATTATCAAATAATAATTTCCATCTTTTCGATATTCATTGTGTAATTAAATTATCACACTGCATAATTAATAAAATTAATTTTTGTTGTATTTTATTATCAACAATAAACCTTGCAGTTGTAAAAGTTATTTAATTCTATCACATTGAATACGGTAAAATAAAGTATAAAAAAATGTGAATTCCTCTTTATACGCGAATATCATATTATAGTCATTTTACCAGCTAACGTAATTAGCATGTAATAATCTTTATTTATTATATAATTTAAATATCTCCGGAGAAAGTTGGCGTTAAATTTGTATAGAAATTTTCTTGAATAGCAGTTAGCGAGCTCGTCTGTTCTTTCGAGTTATCCGGCTTAAAACCACAATCATTCGAATATTTTGATTGAATCCCGCAGGCTCCCGAGATTGAAATGATTAATGCTCCTCTCTCTAATAACAATCTTACAATCAAGGTTCTGAATTGAATCCATGGCTTGAAAAGGGCAGGCACTTGATATTAGGCGAAACCTTCACTTTCTCTTTAAAGCCTTTTATAAGGCATATGTAATAGAATTTAACTTTGTAATGTGTCTCTTAAGTACCGACTCTGTTTACTTTCAAAGAAAAACCATTGAGTAATTTTAAAACAAACCGTCAATTATAAATCTCAAATGGTTTGAGTGATGAGCATTTCGGATTTTCCTTTCATAATCGTTATTATAAAAACACTCCTATAGAAGAGTTTCTTTTTTTAGATGCATGCTCATGCTAAGTACTTTGGTCAAGTATTTTTTTTTTATTATTTGCTTATCTTATAAAAATATATGTTCTCCTTTATTATAAGAATCAGTAGATAAATTTATTCGTTTTTCTATATAATTATATTACGATCAAACTGATCGCGATATTAATCAAAAAATAATCGATACATTCGAATTATTAATCAAAGATTACGGAGCTTCACGATTGACAAAATAAACGAGCGATATTAAAATTTAAAACAAAAAATTCTTTTAATTATATACGAGTATAGTACTCAAGTATAGTACACAGGAATATATTTATATTCGAGAAAAGTATTTTTTTTATGATTCATATATTTTATATAACTATAACTATTGCTATCCTTTATTTTAAAAATCAGTAAAATCAGATAAATTTATTCGGTTTTTTGTTAATAGATCGCGATATTAATCAATTAATAATGATGGATACATTCGAACGATTATAATCAAAGATTACGGAGCTTCACGACTGATAAAAAAAGTTACCTCTTTTCCAGCAAAATTTAATTTTAAACCACGAGAACATAATTTCAAAGCAAACTTCCAAAAGTCTAGAAACAAAAAAAAAAAGAAGAAATTTCAACTTCCGACCAGCACCAATCTAATTAATTCGGCGCCGGCTAACTGAAAGGACAAATTATAATCGAATTGCGATAGCGTCGACAGCGACAGGAGAGATGCCAGACAGATCCACTTGAAAAAGAGCGGACACGGGTCTGGCAGCAGCAGCAGCAGCAGCAGCAGCGCCCGAGTCTCGCTGGCTCTGGCGTTATCGATCCTGCGGGGGTGGCGCGCGGTAGCTCGCGGCCGGCAACCCGGAGGGAGTCGGCCCTGATCCGCAGTCACACTGACCCTGCACACGCAGTCAACGCCCCCATACCCATTGGCGAATCATGAATTACTCGAGCTCACTTTTGTTTTTTTTTGCCTGCACCCTCCACCCTCTCTCTCCCTCCATCTCTCTCGCTCTCCTACTCCCTTCCTATATCTACCGGTCTCACTCTGTCGTTCCTATTAGTCATCGTCGGTGAGTCGCGGGACTTCTTCGGCAACGCCACCGGAAGCGGACGAGTTTGCTTTGCAGGTTGACTTTGACGAAACAGCGATTCGCGCTGGTAAAAAAAAAAGTATAATGGAGCTCATGAAATATGCGGGGGTCCGTGCGGTGACTATAAAGCCCGGCTTCGAAAAATCACGATAAGTGTTGTCAGTTTTATGATTCATTTGATGAAACTTTTTTTCGGTCATATCGATTTGACGAAATGGTTTTCGAGTGATTTCCGACATTTTTGCGTCCTCGGAATGAGGTATTTAAAATCTTTTGTGTTCTCGTAATTCTTTTTTTTGTTCAATGGTTCAATCATTCATCGAAGTTATCGAAAATAATGAGACAGCAGGTTTGCTAAAGACTTCCTGTATTCATGGTTAGATGGTAAATCGCAAGAACTGCCAGTAATTTTAGTTAAAATTAAGAATATATATATAACTGCTATTTTAATTTAGGTTCATTCGTGAATAAACGTTGAGCGTACTTTAATCATTAAAATAAGAATAATGGAAGATTAATTAAAGATTCCATTTTCAGTGTATTTTTTTTAATAATACTGAAATATATAAGAGTAAATAAACTAAACGAAAAAAGAAATCAAAGCATATTCTCCTCGAAATGGAAATAACATGAATTTAAATTTGCCCATACACCTGCACCTAAAACAATAAAAAATTCACCCTACACTGGCGAACAAGATACATGCCCAAGTCGATTGATTGATCAGCAAAATTTAAAACCAACGGAATAAATACGTATCCTTTTCACCGGGAAAGGATCGATATCCCGCAGGAAGGACTCTCCCGTGGGGTAGGATCGCGCGGGGCGTACGTAGGATTCACGCGTTATTTTTCGCGAACACACCCATCGAGGGGGAAAATGGAGCCCGCGGCCTCCCGCCGTATAGGGTGGCCCGGCTCGAATCGCTCCCGAATAAAAAAAGAAAGAAAAAAAAAAGGATAGAAAGAGAACTCGCCGCGTATCGACCAAACGGCGCAGTGTAGCCCACTCCCCCCGGTAAAATAAAAGAGATAAAATTGTCGGCTTCCGCCGGGAGGCTCACCGGTGCACGTAGGCCGCGGTGGACATGTTGCTATCCATGGGGTGCTTCCATGCGTCCAGCAGCCGCTGCCTAACCTCTTCTCCGGGCTCCGCGCCGCACTCACTTGCACGTATACACTTGTACTATGGGTCCCCGAGTGTCGTAGCACACGCGCGCACTTTTAAAAGCCCCGGGACTACATGGGCAACTCGACTCGGAGTTTTTTCCTTTTTTAAATTTTTTTTCCTTTCTTCTTAAAAAAAGTGTGTATATTATGTACGAAGGAGAGCGATGTGCTGCGCGGAGCGCCGGGACAGCTCGATGCTCGCGGCAAGACTGCCTGGCTGCTGCCGCGTACACGCCTCCTCGCCGCCGCGACTTTCTCTCTCTCTCGCGCGCACCCCGCGCCGGTAGAGGGGATTTCCCGAACCGCGCGCGCGCGCGCAAAGGACGGCTACACCGTGCAGTTGTGCACTGCGTGCGAGTATATATAGTATGTATATTACGCCGGTGGGGCGGCCGTCTGTCGAGAGCCGGTGAAGTCGCCGTTGCGGTGCGATGCACACATGCCGTGATGGGCTAGCAGCCCTCGCTTTTTCGTTACCATTGTCGAATATGATAATGCAAGTCTGCCGTGCTGTCCTCCTCTCGACAATTCTGCGCCTATCTGTCTCGGTTACGCTGGACTGAGTTTTAGCCGCGCAGGATATGTGTGGATAACGCTCGGTTCAGCTTCTTTTTCGGTATTATATTCGGCTCTGTCGGTGCGGACGCTGTCTGTGCTATTTTATTGCTATTTTTATGTTGGGTATTCTGTAAGGGGATATTTTACAATACATTATATTTTATCAATATGTTTTGTTCGGAGCGCTCTCTTGACGTATATTTAAATGTTAGATAAGAAGACAAAGACAAATTCATTAATATTTCATGAATTAGTAATAATTATTCGTTATGCTATTTTTTCGCTAATATAATGCATCCATTCTTCTACCTGTCGTAAAAAAGTTTTAAAAATATTTGAGACATATCATCAGTTAATATTCTATTTCGTATACTTATTTCATTAAATATATGTATTCGTTATTGTGCAGAATAATTTCGATTATTAATGATTAATAAATTATTTCCTAAATTGTTTATATTGTACATTTTTAGACAAAGTTTTACACTGCTTCAAAATGAATAAGAATAAGTAATCTAAGTCAAATAAAATAAATGAAATAACTAAATGTAAAATTTTTTAACAACTATTATACCTCTCTATAGGAATGATTCAAATAAAATAATAAATAATTAATTTTAATTTTAATTATTTTTTAATAAATATTAGGGGGCTCCGACCCCCTGTGCGCTACGCGCACCAACCCCTCGGGCAAAAGTTATTTGTATATGTAAACAGTTATAAATATATATTTTTTTTAATAACCTAAGTAAAATTATACTTACTAATAAAGATGTTATCTCATGCAAGAATTATTAAATTGTTTTACTTTAAAGAATTTAATAAATGTCAAATTGAATAAGCGATTAATTAAAATCAAAACAAAATTTAATAATGAATGTGAGATCTCAATTCATTTTAATGATCGAATTATACTGTAAATAATCATTCAAGATCACTCAAAATTTTTTCCGAGCATTTTCCGAGTCCAATTTTTTGAGACCATTTTAGTTTAAAAACTAGAAAGCTTCAAAGTGGAGCTTTTCCACTTTTTGACATTTTAGTCTTTATTTTTGAGAAATTTCTCGTAGAATTTAAACATTTTAAAAACATGCCCAAATGGAGGAGGGACCTTTTTCTGAATCTGCGACAGCGGCGATATACTTTTTAAATATAGATAGATAGATATTTATTTGCTCGTGGCAAAAAATAAATACATTATAATAAATACATTTGTGCATCGCATAAAATAAGAAAATTGTAAAATATATAAAGAATAAAACAACAATATTAATTTTCGATTTTGCGACATGTATAAGTAAGTCTTAAAACAATACATAAAAACCTATCTTAAAGTATAGAGAGATACAAGACTACTACAACCTTTAAATTAATTATTAATATGGGTTATTTATGGGCACCATAATATCTAACAAAACAGTAATGCCCATATAACGAATAAATAAATAAAAAAAATTACTACTAATCTTCCCTGTAATTCAATTTACAGCAACAAACAACAATTGTATGCTGGTCCCAATTATAATATCGCACATTGCAAAGTAGCACACGCTTGATTTCCAAGTGGAATATATAAAAGAAGCGGCACTCGAGTCGATCTCAAGATAAAAACGGAGGCATCAGCGAAGATAGCGGAAAAGCCTTGGTGGGAAAAGAGCTGCAGCGCGAGCGAAAATTTCTTCCAGGAGGCACGCCGAGCGATGCCATGACAATCGAGCCTTCGACTCCTCTTTCTCCCGATCGCGATAGCGCTGATGATGTTAACCTCGCTGCCGTATCGCCCGGCCGAGTATTAACGAGGGGGCAAAGTCTCGAGAGAGCGCGGAGCCTGGTAGCCGAGCGACCGCCTCATCCCGACCCGCGGTACACAACTATTAGGCCGCGCTCGTTTCGCAACATTGCCTCTATATAGCTATAAGCTATGAGAGAACTTTTTAAAAACATTCGCATTCGCTTGGATAAGATTTTCCACGCCGAGATGTCTTTATCAGATATTTTGTTTATTTTATTTATAGAAATATTGTGTAATTACAAAAATATAAAGTTCAGAAAATGTTAATTGTAATTATTAGTTTGATTAGCTATGTGCTATGCTTTCAGCAGCGCACTCGCTTGATTTTCTACGCCGAGATGTCTTTATCAGATATTTTGTTTATTTTATTTATATAGAAATATTGTGCAATTACAAAAATATAAAGTTAAAAAATGTTAATTGTAATTATTAGTTTGATTAGCTATGTGCTATATGCTTTCAGCAGCGCACTCGCTTGATTTTCTACGCCGAGATGTCTTTATCAGATATTTTATTTATTTTATTTATATAGAAATGTTATGTAATTACAAAACTATAAAGTTCAGAAAATTTTAATTGTTTAATTATTAATTTGATCAGCTCTGCTATGTTTTCAGCTGCGCACTCACTTAAATGAGATTTTCCACGTTGAGATGTGTTTATGAGATATTTTATTATATAGAAATATTATGTAATTATACAAAAATATGAAGTTCAGAAAATTTTAATTGCTTAATTATTAATTTGATCAGCTCTGCTATGTTTTCAGCTGCGCACTCACTTGAATGAGATTTTCCACGCTGAGCTGTGTTTATGAGATATTTTATTATATAGAAATATTATGTAATTATACAAAAATATGAAGTTCAGAAAATATTAATTGCAATTATTATTTTGATCAGCCAAAACTTCACTGTTATAAAGATTTTAATTTACTCCGTAATATCCAGCGATAAAACTTCAGATGCAGTCTGATGCAATAATATT
The DNA here is from genome assembly GCA_035582955.1 of Sycophila texana. Lineage (NCBI taxonomy): Eukaryota > Metazoa > Arthropoda > Insecta > Hymenoptera > Eurytomidae > Sycophila > Sycophila texana. The sequence continues at coordinate 5,933 of JAWWEN010052282.1, read as the reverse complement.
CTATTGTCTCTTTAAACAATCATAATAGAGCAAAATCCAACGTTTGAATGGAATATATTTGCTTGTGATCCAAAAAATTTAATTAAATTAGTTGCTCTTAAAATTAAATTATCTACAATTTTTCTATACGTGAGCAGACTAAGCAAGGTATTGAATGGATTCTGAACGAAATTTTCAAACCATTTATATATTTTTCTATAATTGTTCACTTAAAAGTATATTTCAGCAACAAGCATAAATACTTGAGTAAACTGATTATTGAGTAAATCAATAAACTATTATGGAATTATCAATTAAATCCTTATATATAAAAGAATTTACAATTAATTTGCAGTATATAATAACTTTGAAATACTTTTCCTTTTTAGTTTTATAATTTAGATATTTTACATTTATCGTTTTATATTCATGGATATTTTATACTGTATATTTCATATTGCATTGTTATTTACTGCTTTATATTTTGTACTTTATTCGCCTATATATATACACGGATAGACTTTTCCAGTAAAAATTACGGGTAAGACACCCGTAAACGTGGGACAGTTTTCCTGCGTGGAAGAATTTACTGAACTGACAGCAATTTTTACTGAACTGACAGCAATTTTTACCGAACGGTTCAGTAAAAATTGCTGTCAGTTCAGTAAATTCTTCCACATAGGCAAACTATCCCACGTTTACGGATGTCGTACCCGTAATTTTTACTGAAAAAGTCTATCCGTGTATATGCTTAAATATACAAACAAAAGAATAATCAGTATTAGTTAAATCTACAAAATAAAAATAGCATAAGTATTCCGAAAGGCTGAAAATTTTTCAATGCAAATTTCATACACTAAGGTATACTATAGAGAGTCTTGAACGTGTTGAACCGACCGGTGGCATGAAGCGTCCGTCCGGAGCTCGTCGCCAGCGCAATAAGCCGAGCGCTTCTAAAATGCATGGGATTCGCCTTCTGCTGCGTTTAGACTGCGGGCGGGAGACGACGGCGGGAGAAAAAGAGGAGACGACCGGAACCTTGAAAAAGATGAGCACCGTTGATTATTACACACCGTGGACTAGCAGCGCGATGATGATGGTGATGGACGAGCTGTTGCAATCGTGAATGGAGAATAATATCTCAGCAATTCCCCTCCCCCATCGCCGTTATAGATTAAGACGCTATCGCTTACCCTTTTTCTCCTTTGTCATTAATTTTATTTTTATTTTACTTATGTATGTGTACTCTTCAAATTGCGATCTCTTTCGGATTCAGTGGTTTACTTTGATTCTAATTATTTCGTACTATGTAAATCTGAATTAGTGAAATTTTGATGTATGTAGTAATACATTGCAGGTTAAAAGTATCCCACTAATTCAATTAGTGGGATACTTTTCACTAGGAATATGTGACTATTCACTTAAGTTTAGTGAAATCGGAGAATTTTCACTAATTCAGATTTAGAGAGTATGTATTCAATTTTGTTTGTTGTTAATTTTATGTTTCTTTCACTTATGTGTACTCTTCAAATTGCGATCTTTTTCGGATTCAGCGATCTGTTTCGATTCTAATTATTTCGTATGTATTCAATTCTGTTTGTTGTTAAATTTATTTTTATCGTACTAATTGTGTATATTTATTTAGAAGATCAAGAGAGAGTAGTGCGATTCCGTGAGTAGATATTTACGGTTTATTGCAGCCACGTAAACCGCACGCAATTTAAGTTCTACGCTGAAGTTAAGGCCTAAATTTCGAGTTTGAAAACAGGCAACTATTGTATACATTTTGTCCACGAACTGCTGGTTGTTCATCGATTTTGCGATACCGGCAAACCCATTTGCGGTCGCCACAGGTAAAGTGCAAAGACAGGCTTCTAATGACAAGGATGTACTTCTAATACAAAGTTGCTTGAAGGAGTAGAGCTCCCTTGGGATGCATCTAGCGATAAAACAAGGAACAGAAGAATGTTTCTAGCGAAGAGTATTCTAGTTTTCCATTTCTCTGTACAATATTACGAGCCTAGCCTTAGACTAGTCTTTGTGTACCTTGAACACTTTGATTTAATGCTATCGTTACGGAAAATTATCAATTAATTTTTACACTCGTATAATGGAAGTTTATAAAAAAATAATCACGTTATCTTTGAAACAAGATAATCTTTAAAAATCATTATTCAATGAATGATTGCAGGCAATAATATTGAATATGACAATAATAAAGTTTGGATTAAATATTTAATGAACCTTAACGCAGTTTTTTTTTTTTTAAACATGGAATTACAAATATCCTGATTTTATTTAAAATATTTTAATATCATTGCATACCATACTTGTAGTTATAGTTTTCTTTTGTTTAACTAAAAATAAAATTAATTTGTTTAAAATTATAAGAAAATCTATTAGACTGAAAATAAGTGACAACAAACGAGCAGATGCTTTTCATTATCGATGAACTGGAATGCAACAGCTTTTTTTTATCCTTTACCCGAAGAAAATTGAGTTTCGCGACGGAATTGAACTTTCTCTCCATTTAGAAGTGTAACATTTATTTTTTTTCCATTGACATTTATTAGAAAGTATTTTATGCACTTCTCAAGTAGTGCACTTCTCACTCTCAGTTTTTCTGCGTTTTACACGATTATTTCGAGATCAATCAAGAGCCTGGTATTCTTTTTAATTAAGATGTAGTAGCTGCAGCCGAAGAAAATTACTTCCTATAAAATGAAGTAGAAACATTCGCAAAGTACTATTTTTAACGCGCAAATTTGCCACAGTTTATTAGACTTGTCAAAAAAAAAAAAAAAAACCAAGAAGCTAAGAAATCAGTTTCAAATCGTAAATTTAAAACACAAGCTCAGTCGTGCTGACGTTCATCGCGAAAAGGAGTGATTAATAGACACCTTTTACAAAGTGAAACGTCAAGTCAAATGATCCGCGGGATAATTTGCAGTGCGTATACCCGCGGATATGAGGACGCGGAGACGCTCGATAATTGGCGAATTCAAAGCAAAGAAAGAAGATTTATAAAATAGCGGCGACGCGGTACGGATACCCGTTTCAACAATCGAGTCCGACGCGTGGATTCTTATCTTCGCGCTGCCGGCCTTTGCCGTCGATTCCAGTATAATGGGCCCCCTCGCGGAAAGGCCGAGGCTTCGTTAATCGAAGGAAAATTTTTCCGCGGCTCAAATTGGTGCAGCGCATACGAACGGCCGCGCGTTAATTTGCGCTAACACTTTCGCCCTACCGACGCGGACAATTGGATTCCGCATGTCGACTGCTGGCAGCGAAACCGTACGTTCCGTCGCTTATTATCCCGGCCAAGACGTTTTTCACCGATGGCACGCAGGGGCCACTGATACATCCTGAATCCGCTTGTCATACTTTCCAATTCATTTCCCTCGGATCGAATTTTTTTTTTTTATTCAATTTTAAAACTGTCTTTTATATTTATATATGATCTTTGTAAATACTGTAATTTGCAATGACCAACTATTCTATTCTATTCTATTCTAATTATATATATAATTTTTTTTTTATATATCTTTTGCTGGGAATCTCTGTCTTTTTTTTACCGATTAGTGATTAGTGATCGATTTGTTTGAGAAAAAAAATGTTTTAATTCAGTCACTTTTATACATTTCTTTTCAATTTTTTTCAACCCCATATGTAAAGCATATACACTGAAAAAAAATTTGGTAATTACAAGTAAATATTTACTTCAATAGTACTTGTTAAATATCTCTTTGAATCAACTAAGTATTTCTTTAAAACTAAATGAATTTATTTGTTTCTAAATAAATTTAGTAATTTCAAAAAAATAATTACTTGATTCAAAGCAATATTTAACAAGTACTATTGAAATAAATATTTACTTAAAATTACCAAATATTTCTCTCAGTGTAAGCAAACCAATTTAAAACATTTATCAAATGTTAAAAATCGTGTTGATACCTTAAATAATTAAAAAATGCCTCACTTATATTTCGTTGTACAGTACGTGCGTGCAAGGTATGTTACTCGCGATTCGCAATTATTGTGCAGATATTGCACGGACTTATTCGAGTGCCGTTATTTACTCTCAATTGTCCCCCCTCTAGTTGTGGCAACATATAAAGTGCAAGTTTTGCGCAAAAGCATCGTGTCGTTGTTTATCATCGTAAATAATAATTAGCCTCATAACACTTATCGACTTTAAGGGTTGCGAAAGAATTAATTCCTCCTAAATTGGTGTACTGCATAAAAAAGATTTAAAGTTAATTTTTTAATAAGTTTGTCAGTTTTGATGGATCGATCATTTTTAAATAAAAATAGAAAATATCTAATACAAAAGCTTCATATTGCTTCAAAAAGCATAGAGACGACGAAAAGATATATTAAAAATAATAATAATAATAAAGCAAATGTACACCTATTTATTGGTGTATGTATTTAATAATTATAAATTTAGTAACTGTCTTAAGTTTCTTTACGGAAAAAATAAAATTAACTTTTTCGAAGTACTTCGTAGTTATCTGTTCGAAATTCCTCCTTGAGTTATAACGAGAGAAAAAGGAGGGAAGTGCGGGAAGCCGCTCCACTTATACTTTCTTGACGTGGATTTGCGCGCGCCCCTTCTATTCGCGCCACTCAACGCTGTAGGTGAATTATAGCTGTGAATCGGACTCGTAGAAAAAGGTGCTTCAAGGTAAATTTTTAACGCAGTAACTGTTTTGCGTTTCGAACTGAAAAATGAAAATTACAAGTAATATCCTTTTTTTATTATACGAATTTATTCGATTATTGTACGTAGTTACTTCTTATAAAATTCAGTCGGTCGATAGAATCCATACCTTCATTTAACTTGATAATAAATTTTTTTTTGCAAAGAAAAATTAGTACAAAAATACAAAAAAAAAATCTATTTAGCTATTCAATTTTGTACGTACTTCTGAGTTTCCTATTCTATTATTATTATTATTATTAAGGTAGCAATAGCGTATTAACTTCTAGATTCAACCTTCAACCACAAGCCCCCTTTAGGCAAAGGAGCAAAAGTATTTTTACAATAGACTAGAGGTACGCAAGTCTTTTTACAAGGCACTAAAGTGCATTTGTCCAGCAGATGCACAAACAGAGCCTTTATGACTACGATGGCAAATCTATTACCGATGCACATTCTCGGACCTAAACCGAAACCAAGGTTCGTTACATCAGCAATCATGACTTTCTTATTAATAAATCTCTCAGGATTGAATACATCTGGATCTTCGTACAAATCGGGATCAGCATGTATACCAGCTATGGGTATCATGATTCCAGTTCCAGGCTCGACCTTGTAAGGTTTCGAATCTGGCAACGCCGGTGGAAGTTCAAATTCCTTTGAGCACACCCTATTCAGGAAGGCTACGGGATGCCTCCTTAAAGACTCGCTGAAAACAGCATCCAGGTAGGGCATATTGTTGTTTATAGCTTCGTAGGTCGGTTTACCATTGGTGGAAGTCATAACCCGATCGACCTCCGCCTGAACCTTAGACTGGATATCGGGATTGACGGCCAATTCATAAGCGATCAAAGTGGCCTGGGTAGAGTTCGCCTCGAAACCTGCCAGGAAAAATATAAATGCCTGGGCTGTCATCTCTAATACGTCAAGTTCGGCCGTGCCTTCTTGCTGAGCCTTGGCACGAGCTTCCATCATTAACTGTAACATATCTGGCCTCGTTGCTCCTTGCTCTTCTCGCATTTTCATCGCCGATTCTATCACGTTCACGAAGAAATCCGTTACATCCTTTGTCACTATTCTCATGCCTATTTTACGAGATATAGAAGGAAGCATCATTTCGAACATTAGCTTCAACAGCGTCGCCCCCTAAAATCATATTATGATTAATTTTAATATGCACTGAGAAAAAAGTTTACTAATCACAATTAACCATTACTTGCTTTAATTAATATTTACTTGTTTCAACCAAAAT
>JAWWEN010052281.1:0-11016 GCA_035582955.1 Sycophila texana | reverse complement strand
GTTGATTTAAAGAAATATTTAACAAGTACTATTCAACGAAATATTTATTTAAAATTACCAAATTTTTTTTCAGTGCAAAGTTTTATTTAAATCCATGATCCAAAAGGGTCCATATACTCTCCTTGTAAGTACAGGATTTACACTGGGATGCTTTCGGGATGTTGCATTGCGTTAATCGGCTAACGTTTTTGGGTCATGTACCTCCAAACGGTGACGCTGTCGTAGCCATGATTCTCGCGTCGGCCGCTCTCTGTCAGGGTGTAAGTCCTGAGTCGGACTAGCCGCTGCCGCAGCTGATCCGTGAGTCCGTGGCGGCCAGGGTCGGCGAGCAATACCTCGGCCTCGTTTGCAACGTCGTCGAGCCAAGCGGAGAGGCGAGCCGAGGTCGCCTCGTCGTACAGTAGGTCACCGACCAGCAGTAAATCGAAGGGGCCCGGCGGCACGCGGCCGATCAGGTCCTCTGTGCACGTGCGGATCTCCACGCCGTTCAGCCGAGCGTTCATTCGTGCCGCCGCGCACGCCACTGCAAAGGAAACAGCGACTCGACATTATTAATTTTATACTGATTCGGTAGAACTTTATGCATTTTTAATATATGTCAGATTGAAATCTGCATTGAACGGGCAGAATTTTATACATTTTTATTATATACGTCGTATCGGATTAAAATTTTCACTTCGACGAATTCGAAAAATGAAAGGTTTGAATGCTTGAGTGGAGAGCGAATGGACGAATATATTTTAAAATATTTCATTACACATTTGACCTGCTTTTAGAGCCCATGCATGATTATGATTGGATTTTAAAATCTTGTTTTTTTTTTGCTTTTATTTATTTATTTATTTAAGTATAGTAATATTTTCAAGTTTGAGTAAAAATTATAGTATAGTAGATTTTCTTACAAAGGGGGAAAATGGATCTTTCGCACGAACGTGACATAACGGCCGAGGTGAAGCCGAGGCGCCATGTCACGTTCGCGTAGCAGGTCCATTTTACTCCCGGATAAGAAATAATACTTTTCTTTATCCCTGGGCGAAAATACGCACATTATGCTTTATAAAAAAATAAAAATTGTCGTTCGTATCTAATCTGTATAGTATCACTGGGCGGCCATCTTTTTGGTATTTGCGTTTTTTTTCAACCACTCCACGCGGTATTTGGTCGAGCGTGTTTATGTGTGTTCGATGCCCGCCCAGCATTTGCAGCACGAGCGTAGCGAGCGTAGTGGCTCATGTATGAGTCAGAAGGAAGATAAATAGATAGATAAACTGAGAGAATTTGCTCGTAAAATTTTCGATGATGTTCACTTAAAAATTACGTCTTTTACGAAAAAATCCCGTAAAAGTCGTGGGATACAATATAATACTATCAATTTTGACGGGAAAATCACAAGTTAGCCATGCTTTGTAAATTTTAAAAGAAAAATCCTGTAAGAATTACCAGGGTTTTCACGTAAAGATTATAGAGCTTTTTTTTTTTTGTAAAATTTACAAAGCTTGACCAATCGTCCAAGATTCATTCAGGTAAAAATTATGCTGACTTTCCCGTAAAAATTTAAAATATTGCCAACCGTCCCACGATTACGTTTTTCCACGTAATTTTTATGGGAAAATCACCGTAATTTTTACGAGCAAAAAATCTCGAATGCACCGTGGCTTGAGTTTGACGACACTGCCATACCGCGCAGTCAGTGCGCGCGGTATATAACGCGCGGAGCCGCGTGCAGTCGCCCACGAGAGAGCGATAGCTAATTTCCCAAAGTAAGTGCTCCTCAACCCGCGAAGTTCAAAGCGCACACAGACACACGTCCCGCGGCCGCGAAGTAGCGCGTCAAAACTTTCTTTCTATAATGGCCCGCAGCCGCGAGACAATCAAAACACCTCGGGGGTAAGCACAAGGAGAAGCAATTCCCCTCGTAATCCCTTTGAGCACGCCTCCCAGGCGCAATAAACCCGGCTGCTCCCTAATTCAGCGGCGACGGCCGCAAGAGCGGCGTCATACGCGCCGCCCGAAAGAGCGGAAACGTGTCCAAAGAGCGCGCAGCCGAATCAAGCGAGCGTCGCCCATTAAATTTCAAGTTTACGCGCGGCCTTATAAACGCAGTCGCGTTTGCGTTCCCCGAATCTCCCTTCCTCATCCCGGCTGACCTCGCCGGGCCTGCACTCCCGCGCGACACTTTCTCAGCCGTCGGGATCGGCGAGAACTTCGCCCGGATAACGTGCAGCTCGTCGCGTACAATCCGAGAGCATATACTCCACTATAGCAAGTGGAAGGGTGAGGGGGGCAAAGAGGGGAGAGGCTACCATTTGACTAAGCGTCAGAGCGCAAGGCGGCGGCTCCCAAGACCGTGGCTTTAAAATCTGCGCGTCGGACCGAGTGGAAAACGCCGGCCTCTTTCCAGCTCTGCCTCGAAAATCCCTGAAATATGTCGCTGCGCGCGCGGGATATTTGTACGGGTCTGCCCGAGGAAGAAAGGTTTCGAGAACTCTTCGCGCTTGCATCTCATTATGCCTTCGTTTTTCTCCCTTTTTTTTCTTCTTTCCCAAAATGAGGAAATTCAGAGTGTAAGCCCGACTTTTTGCGAGCAAACACACTCCTCTGCTCGTTTATTTAAGCTTTAAAAACACCTATATCGAAGTTTCCGGTGATGTTGTACTTTCAAAAAATTATCCTTTTTGCCTCGTCGTAATTGTTCAAGCTGAAGTCCACGCTACTTACTTAATTAGAATTTTATGGAAGATCGTGTTTTTCTTCTCTTTCTTTTAATTGGATTTTTTCGCGTCAACTAACAAGGAGAGTGTCAACCCTCTGGGTCACCGATTTCTATTGAACTTGAAGAATTGTTTTCTAGTACACTGAAAAAAAAAGTAAGTAATCGAAATCAATGTTTAGTTGTTTCAATTAACAATTGATTGAAACAAATAAATTTTGGTTGAAACAAGTAAATATTAATTAAAGCAAGTAATGGTTAATTGTGATTACTAAACTTTTTTCTCAGTGTACCGAATAATGAAATAAACCACTTTAAGTTTAATCTCATTGGTCTTTCATTAAAAGACACAATTAAAAACATTTGCAATGCTCATATGGATAATGTTAAAAATATCGTATGTATATAGATCTATTAACAATGTTAATTATATATCAATGCTGTATCTGCAAAATAAAGGCCTATGAGATCAAACTAATAAAAGTGATTCATCCAAATCCATGACCCGGAGGGTTTACACTCGTTCCTAGTAAGTCAACTTACAATATTATCGTGAATTTTTTTCTTCGAGAGCAAACATTGGTGAATGTCAAATGTTAAATAATCAATATGGAGTTAGAAAAACGTTTATAAAAAGGTAAAATATTGTCTAAAATTTCATTGTCCTTGGCTTATACTATGTTTAATACTTTATTTGAAGCTAGACATGTTCACGTAGCATGCGCCCGCGTATAAATATTCGAGCGCAAAGTTCCGGTGAGAAATGCTTTTAGTGCTCTTGCACGTAGCGCTTTGTGTCATTGAGCTGAGAACACACTTACTCGCAGGAAGGCGGCCTCCGTGCGGGCGATTTCTGAAAAACAAAGGAAGGAAGGAGTGAACGTGCACATTTTGGCGCATTTGGCTCTGAAGGTTTCGATTATCATTTGTATGTATGAGGTTTGCGTTATTGCACAATTTTTTTTAGTTTTATTCCATTCTACCTGCGCTGTTGAAATAAAAGTTTCGATTGCGGTAAGTTTATTTGTTCAACTTTGTACTTGAGTGAAGTAATTTTGAATTAGCATCGAATTTCAATGCTGATAGATATATCAAATCGGAATCGCGATCAAGTGTAAGCTGCCTTCGTTAAATTATTCTTACTGAATCGAAATCATTTTTTCGCTTCGTATATGATTGGGAATAGTTTGAAACGAAAAAATTGGGAGCTTTTGATTATGTAGTATGCATAATTACTATATAATTGAACGCAGATTACGTCCGAATAAACCTTTAAAAAATCTTAAATGTAGTGTTTTAAAAGTGTCTAATAAATTTGGAGAGCTCTTAATGAATTTTCTTGAAGTCAAAAGCTATAACGAACTAATACAGATATGTATAGATTTTAATCACGTCAAAAAATTGCAATGTTTAAAATACTGTATCTGATAGATGATAAAGTGTAATTAAGGCAGTATATTTTCTTTAATTAAATTAGCTAGAGATAAATAATTTATCAAAGCTTTCCATCAAATTAATATAACTTTAAGAAATTTAAGGGGATCCAACACCTTTAATGTGGCCCCACATAATTACTTAAAAATTAATGAAAATGAATGATTAAAAATGTTTTAAAATTATATATTTAAATTACATTCAATTTGCAATAAAATTATAAAAAAAAAAATATTTTCTGAAAGTGCATCTAAAGAATACTATACTAATTGCAATAAACTAAAAAAGCTAGTATACTAATTGCAATAAACTAAATTTATCGGTACATTCTATTGTAGCAAATTGGAATTTTCGATGCAAACTACAATAAAGAGATTCCAAAGTGCTTCACTCATTAACGCGCAAATGAAGCCTTTGTCAAATGCCTTTAATTTTACGGCTCAAATCAGAAAGATTCCATGTAATATAATATAATAATTGCTGGACAGTCGTAGATGTATTTGAGATTTAAACGGCATTTAAATGCTCGCATTCAATAAAATTATTAATTGTATTTCCAGCTTCTTCCTCGAGATCACCAAGTAGTTTCCCTGCTTAAAAAATAATAATAATAATAATAATAATAATAATAATAAAAATAATAAAAATAATAATCCTAAAATCTCACATACATAAAGCTAAAAAACAAAACAGACCCTCGACTCCCTTCACAGCTGAAACGGCAACACATCTTCATTCCTTATTTTTATGCTTACGAAACCACGCGCGGTTTTTCATAGAAAATGCTATTTTTTCTAATGGGGAGAAACAACAGATATCGTTTATCATCGGATGATGAAGAGGAAGAATGAAGGCTGGAAAAGCGGGTAAAGAGCAGGCAACGTAAATTGATGAAATTGAAGAAATTTAAGTGGTTTTTAACTTTCTGATATACTTAGGCAAATAATTCTAATTCTTATAATTCTTCACACCATAACGACATAAATTTCCAGCAATTTAAACCAAGTTTGATCAAAATCCATTGATCCGTTCGTCCTGCAGGTTATGCCGAAGCCAAATTTTTGAAAATAACATAATTTGAGATAAAATAGAGAATTTAATAATTTTTTTTAATTGTTATAGTATTTTTTTCTAAAAATAAGAAATTCCCTCGATGCTACAGCACTCCTCGAAGATATTCTGACTATCCGTTAACCAAAGTAAAGTAAGTAGAGTTCTTACAAACTTTGACTATGATTCTTCCAACTTTCCTGAACGCAATAAAGACAAATATTGCAGACACTTCGTATCTATTTTTGAAAATTTTGCATGTTGAAAAGTTGAACTTTTCTGTTAACTCCATCCTTCTTTGGTTTACTTTCCACTTCTTTGAAGTTAATTTTCCTACAGTTGAAGTTTAATGCCTGCATGTGCAAAGAAAGATTAAAAATTATAGCTTAATATCCGTTGAATAATAAATTAAGAGGAACAACATGAATTTTTCTACTCCGCCACGGAAATAATACCTTGCCCTCTTGAATTTAATCAACTACAGTCACATATAAGCCCCAGTTTAATTTTCGCGAAATATATCGCTAATTCGATGCGTAGATAACGGACAAGGGTTCACGCAGAGGTCGATTAATGCAATTCAATTTCTCCCGGAGTGAAATTCCAAATTAATTAAGAACTCGGCCTCGCCCTTCGATCGATAACTTTTCTTTGAATTGACTAAGATTCCGATTCTAATTACAGTTCCTCCTTGCGATCAAATAATCCGCTCATTCACTCCTTACCGCTTTCCCAGAAGTTCCTTCCGTTCGTATTGCCGGCTTTCTGTATATCTTCAAATTTAAGCTCGCCGCTCGAAATTTAACTTTTTGGTTAAATTGCGAACGAAAGTTTTCTTTTGAACAAATGTAATTTAAGAAGAGGCTCGGAATTTCACAGAGATTTCAAATTGATTTTGCACTACTTTATTTTTCACGATTTATGTAAGTACTTTGATTTCAGTACAAAAAGACGGCTATGGTAGACAATAATTTTTCTTTTTTGAGACTTTTTGTTATAAAATATTAAAAAGATCCTTTTCAGATTAAATTAAAAATTATTAACTTCATTTCAACAGAAGATCAATAAAATTATATCGAAATTAGAACTGTGGTTTGGTTTGCCGGTTTGCGTAACGAATCTCGTTAGTGAAAATGTTACCATTAAATTATATGTAATCTCATAAAATGTAATGCGTGCGCCAAAATCCATCCGTTAAATCCGGATCGAAAAATCGTATGTAATTGATTAATAATTTACTTGTTAATTATAACAATGAATTTTCGCTGATGTAGTGCGGATATCGTCCTGATTTGCGCGTAACAGATAATGCGCAAAATTAAACAGATTCTCTTTTCGAGAGCAGACAATAAATCTGGATATTCGTTTATTAAATGATTTCAATTGACGATTTAAATGATTCAAAGTTTCGCTAATGAATTTTCACCCGCGTCGGAGTATGTACACAATCGATGGCCGTCGGCAAACACATTTAAAGCATAGGAGTAACGCGCGTCCCGCGCAAATGCTTTCTCTGTCAGCGGATTATCCTTTTGAAAAACGTGAAATTTGTACTCGTTTCGTAAACGCGAGATTCGCGCGTGCCTGCTTTGCTCACGCGTAGCGAGCAACTCGTTTGCAAGTTTACACGTGGGTCAAATACGTGCCACGGATGCTGACCGATTATCGATAATACTTATTATAATTACAAGATGGGAATTGTCTATCACTTTTATACGTCATTTAGGTATCTGTTTCTTAATCATTGCTTGTACGTTTGCCAGCTTATTGCTTTTATACTGTTCAATTACATGAGACATTTCTTATTTTACTGGCCTAGGTATGTAATATACTATTTCACTTCCACTTTATTGACCTCCGTAGAAGGATGAGTAATATCATATTTTAATTTTCTAGACGTATTTTAATCCCCGGAGACACATTCTATTCTACGAAAACAAATTTTACCTTTTGCAGACGTATTTTAGCTTTCGTAGACATATTTTAACATTTATAGACACTTTCCACTCTTTTAACCTTTCTTTAATTAATATACATTAATTTTACTTTATATAATATACATTTGTACTTACATACATACGTAAAATTATTTTGGTTACTTTACAGTAAAAGACTTATAAATAAATAATTAGGATGAAAAATGTACCTTGGAAGTAATAGATGATTATTTTCTTGGATGAATGAATCCTGCCTTCGCTAAAGCTCGGACCGCAAACTTCACCCGGGGATTAATCGCCTATTTAAACTTCCTTGATCATAAATAACTATTATTCATCACAAAATTTTTATATTGTAATTCCTTGACTAAAATATTGTATTTACTACGTAGAATTTTCTAATATTTAGCGTAATCTTGAAAATTAATTATATACTATATATTTTCTAATAATAATTATAGATTTTCTACTGCATTAAATTGCATTATTATCTTGTATCGAGTTTGTCGTTATGGCAAGTATAATAAACGCGTCTATCTATCTATTAATTTCTCTTCCACGTCGCCTCAACTAACTTTGCACAGAGAGAACAAACTGACGATTGCAAAAGCAAAACCGCGATGCTTGGCGTATTCTCGCATAGAAGACTCTTCAGGCTATACATTGTAGTCTCTTGGTTCTCTTCTTTTATGCCGCGGTGTTGACAGTTAACGACACCCTTCGCCAAAGCTTTCCTTACGTGTTTAGGTTCGTCGTTTACGCATTACAAGGGTGAACAAATCATCGCGTTTAAATTGTTGCGAAGTCGATACGATTTGATTAATTGGATTACCCAATGTTGAATTATACTCGCTTATTGAAAACTTGGAAAATGTTGATTACTATCCGCAATTTTGCCAGTTTAGTATCATAAGCCCTAAAATACAAGCAGCAGTCGTCTAGACGATTAACGGATAAGATCGCGAAGCAAACGAAGGGGAAAGACCCTCCAATACGGTATTATGTCCGATTGCCGTGTTTTTTGCAATTTATGGTGCAAGAGATAAAGATAGTTAAGGTGAAGCAAAAGAGAGAGAGAGTGAGAAATTCAGAAAAGAAGAAAAACAAATGGTGCCTGTTTCTAGTAATTTTACACTAAACAATTGCGGGATAGAAAGCTAATTCTGATTAAATCCTTTTTAGTCTTGTTAACGACGAATGAGCCTTACATGAGTAGAATTAAGGAATTAGGTATATTGTCGGAAAAGTTGGATTTAAAAGCTTTTCTCGGTGCCACTATCCTGGCATTAGCGCGTAGGTAGAGTGGTTTTACACATTCTTCTCTGGCTAACTGTACATATGCTCTACAACGCAGAAAGTTGCTTGATTTCGTAATTTATATTTTCGTTAATGTTAAAAATAATATTAAAATATTTTTGTTTAAGCAAATATTTGATTCGCTCCCTCTGCTGCACGAAATTACTTTTAGTTTTTAAATGAATTAAGAAGCTGAAAAATGCGGTCTTTTATAATCGGTAAAAACTATATTAGATTAGTAGTATACATGAAAGAAAATAATTTTACGTAAATTCGCCGTAAATAGTCGCGAGTGCCGTGACAGGGTTTGGCTTTTACTGTAAAATGAAAGTTTTAAGAGAAAAAGTAATTGGCCTTTTGTGCTTTTGTTCGTAAAAGGTAAAAGATTTACGGACGCATAAAATTTCATTTATTTCTTTGGCTTTCTACTTTTTTTGCGATAAAATATAGAAAATTTTAGATACAGCGACGCTTATACCAAATGTTACCGTTGTTTAGTTAGTTTTCGAGTTATTATAAAGGAAAGCTGATTAATGGATATAGAAAGTAGAATTAGTAGAAAAAAATGAAATATTGTTAAATCCTCCACTGTTTGTTTAGTGAAGTTTAGTACCGTACACGTTCTGCTTTTCATTTTAATTTCTCGTAGAGAATACCATTAATAAAAGACAAATTTTCTTTCGAGCTTTTTTAAATCGCAATATGTAGTCTTTTGGAACGGTTCGGAATTTGTACATTCGCATGTAATTTAAAAAAAATAATAAGTCTCCCGGAGTTTTTGATAAAAAAAAATTTATTCCCCCATAATAATATCTATAGAATTCTACTCTCAACGATTAAAATAATCTACCTAATCCATCAACGCGAGGCTAATTCACGGATGGTTCTTCTCAGGATCAAACAAACGGTGCTAATCCTGAAACGTTCAAACGTACAGCTCAAACTTAATTAATTCGCTTCAAATGTGGTCTCAAACGGCAACACCGTCAGAATAATAATAATAGTATGCTAAAAAATTTAATTTTTCTTTTATTTGTTTCGTATATATATATACACAGGCATAATTCTACCAACAACAGTACTATACTTTGGGGATCACTTTAAAACACTATTAATTAACATAGAGTTTACCCCATGTTTTATTTATCTACGCAGTTAGAAAATCGACACCCCCCCCCCTTCTCCCCGAATACTAGCGTACAAATGTTTGCCCACGTAAATTCCGGGTTTACTCGATCGCGATCAGTGCGTGGGAATTCAGCTCGCGTCATATTTGCCATTGCAAGCGATCCAGTGTGGCCGAGGTGTCGCGCAGGCGTGTTCACCTGGCCTATTGTCCCCGGGGCGCCATTCAACCGCCGTTTTCGCGTCGGCCCCAATGCGGGATCGCGTTCCCCTCTTTGTTTAGCCTCACGCGCACTTTCCGCCCGCGCCTCTTCCCTCTCCGCCCACCCCTGCCTCTCTTCCAAGCGATTTTTTCGTCGCCGTATATTCGCCGGGGCTATTTGTGAATTTGTGCCGCTCGAATTTGCGAGAAAAGCCCGATTTCGACGCCGTGATCGCTCGCTGGAAAAAAACGCGGCCGCGGCTCTACTTTGCATTTTGATCGACCGACTTTTCAAAGCGAAAAATTTCATTAACGAACGATTCAGAATTAACGAGCGGATTACGAGTCTTTTTTTTAAGCGCCTACCAGCTTTAGCGTTTGGCTTCTTTGCTGAAACATTTGTTTCTCTTGTTTGTAAAGTTGCATTCGCGCGTTTCTATACACGTGCGCGCGTCTGTATGTGTGTGTCTTTGTATGTGTATGAGTCAATTTTTAATGGCCGTGCTTTTTCGTCGACTGGATCGGTATGATTATTTATTGAATGACGAAAAATTCGTGTTTCACGTGGACAATTGATATGCAACTATATGCATTGAACATTTCATTATTTAGTATATATTCAGATATACAATTGCCAGAATGAGACGGCGACTGCATTATGCAATTATGTAGAAGAGAGAGAATCAGTTTAAACTCGTACGGCGCACACATTTTTTTTTTAAACCAAAAGATACATACAGCAATCGACTATTCATGATTATTTACCGGAGGTGGAGTATCAACTTTGCGCCGAGCAAACTGCGAAATAATATGTACATTGCGCAGCTGATCGTATTTGTAGACTGTGCGCTGTGAGGACAGCGCAAAAGATGAGCTAAACGAGTGCGAGAACTGCTTGCGCATCAATTCCATGTATAGGTATTTTGAACACGCGTAAAGAAAAACTAATTAAATACAAGACATTTATGGCTTAAAAAGTGCTAATTTAATACGTGAAATTACATGCTGATCAATCGTGTAGGAAGTAATTTATTTGCTTTACGCACACAATTTGCTTTACTCAAGCTGCATCTTAACAGCGACAATCTTGTGCTTGAGATGTTCAATTTAGGCCTTAGAGATTTATAATATAATAATATGTATACCCTACAGTTAAAAAAAAAGTTTACTATGAATTTTTTTCAATTAAGGGGAGTTTATACCTAAAAATTTTTTTTTGAAAAAAAATTTGAAAATTAAAAATTATAATAAAATTTATATTT
>JAWWEN010052280.1:0-11020 GCA_035582955.1 Sycophila texana | reverse complement strand
TATAAATTTTATTATAATTTTTAATTTTCAAATTTTTTTTCAAAAAAAAATTTTTAGGTATAAACCCCCCTTAATCTTTGTTTATTGCTTTCAACTTATTTAAAAAAATTCGATGTAAGAATTCGATAGTTCGTTTTGAATTGAAATAGATATTCGAGACTGTTTCCTGTGGTTGAATAAAAAGATATTTTTTTTTGTTATTTATTCAAAAACAGTATTATTGACTTTTCAGAGGCAGACGTTGGAGAAATAAATACAAGCTGCTTGAAACTTTTACAAGCATACTATTTTTTCTATGAACGTTTACTACCGCTGCACTTTTTCTTTATAGATATTCTCATAAATTTAAGATTTTCAAAGTTCACTCGGTCATGCAGCGAGCTTTTCCGACATTTTTACATTCGCGTAAAAATTTCAACTTTACAAGGGTACATTTTCAAAATTGAATTCAACTACGTCTGTCTAACTTTTAAACTCCCCGACCTCCGATCTTCCCCTTTAAAAAAAAAAAAAAAAAAAAAAAAAAAAAAAAAAAAAAAAAAAAAAAAAAAAAAAAAAAAAAAACTCAGACACGAGCTCGCGCCTGATAAATCTTTAAACCACCAGTAAAATCCAGACCCTTTCCCAAAGCGTCGGCTGCTTTGATAAAAAAAAAAAAGAAAAAGAATGCAAACGGCATCCCGGCGAATCCCAGCCGCTCTTTAACGAGGCGATTGATATAAGAAGAGCTCGCGAAAGCCAAGGCAGCGTGAAAATCAAAGCGAGCGCGTCGCACGCAATGCAAGGGGAAAGGGTCGGCGCTCACCGATCTACAGCCCCGACGCTCATAATGCAGTCTGGCTCGATGGACGCGCTGCTCTCGCGAAAAAAAGTGTCTACGCGCGCCAGCCGGATGTGCGCTCGGTAGCCACGCGATCAACGGATCGCCTCCGCAACAGTCGAATCCCCCTCCCCCCTCCTCTTCCCACAGGCCATCCGGGCGCGTATGATACCGCTACCGCGCGGACGCGTTATATACTGCGCGAAGTGGCAGGGCGAGCGGATATAATGCTCGATAGCTCATGCGAGGGAATTAATGCTTGTTAATTCGAGATTAAGAAGCGCGCTGCGCCCGCGCCGTTATTAAGATTTATTGGACGATTGTGAGTTGGAAGTACTTGGGTCGTGTGCTCGCGGCGTTGAGCCCATTGTTCGCGGGGGAGGGCGGATCGATTTCGCTTTTGAAGTGGGCGCAGCATTCAACTGTTTGCCGATTGTTGCTAGAACTTGGCTATTTCCGAATTCCCGATTGATCTGCACGATGTCAATCTCGTGAAACACGTGATTGTACTTTCATTTCATTGTGCGTCTCTCGACGCTTTTGGAATATATCCATGAACTTGGGTCTCGTGTTATATTGTTTGATACATCTTGGGTAGTTTGCACTTTAGCGTAATGAAGAGGAGGAAAATGAGGTTGCTTATATCTTGATTAAATGTTTTCTATTAATTTTAGGTCAGTTTCTTAACTTAAATAAAGATTTGTTTGATAAAAACATTAAAAGTAATGTTTGAAAAAAATAATTTTTTTTAAAGAATAAAGTAGAATTATAGAATCGTTATTTATTGTAAATCATAGCTTTTCTAAAAATGTTAAAATTACATGTCGTAACTTACTTTTTTCAAAAAATCTCGACAAAATCCAAAGAAGAGAACAAAGAAAATACCTTGAAATAAAAGTTAAATAAAAGAATAGACCAAAATGTGCAAAATATTCGCAGTAGTTTATTTATAAAAGAAATATATTTTTAAAAACAACTAAACCAAATGAAATAAAAGTGAATATACTGTAAATACTCTTTAGTCGTTTGCATTAAATAAATTAATAATTATATTTATTAAACAAATGAAATCAAAGTAAAATAAAGTATGCAGTAGAAAAAGACCGGATTAGTAAGACACATATCGATCTTCCAAAAGCTAATGTACCCAAATCTCGCGCGCGTCACCGAATCGACTCTCGTGTTCGTAAAAAAAGCGTTCGCATTCGAAAAAAAAGGTGACTCATGCAAAGGACGTAAGGACCCAGAGAGCGAGTCAGAGATTCGCTCGTGGAGCCGGACGAGGTGGTCCGTTCGCCGGGCGGCCGGCGGGCGTGATTAGTGCCCGGCTGTTATCGCTGAGCGCTGTGGCCACGCAAGCACGAGCTCGCCAGGCGAGGAACCACGTCGGCAGCGGTTTTAAACGAACGCGCGACTCGCGCCCGTTCGACGACTAATTCAATTACACGCCACCGTCGGACTGTTTACCCGACCCGCGGCGGCGTGCCGCTGATGTGGCAAGGATCTCCCTCTCTCTCTCTCTCTTCCTCTTTCTTTCACTCTCTCTCGCCTTCTCTTTCCATGTATTCTATCTTTCTCGCTCCTTTCCTCTCTTTCTGCACTCTCTTCTCGCGTACATGAGCTCCCGGAACAGAATCGAAAGCCCGGCTACGCTGCTGTACTTCCGCACTCGTTCGGCCGCTTTTTTTTACGCGGGGGAGCATCCGCTTCGTGCCGCTTAGCTCTTTTTTTAGGTCTGAAATGTGCAGCAATTAAAAAGTGCGATGGCTAACGAGTTTATTTAACCGTCTGAGAGCTGATCAGTTATGAAAGCTACCTACAGATTCTTAATTACAGTGTTACTTAAGTTGTTAAGTTTATTTGCTTTACAATAAATTTAAAAAAAAAAATATATTATATTTTTGTACACGTTACGAAATAATGTTTTTGAAAATGTGAACTGATTTCTTATCGTTGCAAATAACTTGAGTTCCTGTATTGTTTGTTCTACCTTATTGGAATCAAATTTAGTGAACTTTTATAAAACCGAAGCAGCGAATTAAAAAGTTTATTGGATGGGGAGAAAAAAAGGCGGAAGTGGACAGAAAAAAGGTATATCGAAAGTAATGCTGAGAGAAAAGAGGGGTCATAGAAAGTAACGCACGTTTACCGTGCAGGACGCACCGGAGTCCTTCGGAAACGTCATTTTTATTGTCCTAGAGTGATTTTACTTCGTCGCCTTTTTTTCCCCTTCCCTCTACGACATTCTTTCCTTCGCCTTCTTCGTTCGTAGATTCCGCGCGGGGCTCGTGCTCGCATTCGGAAAATTCAATAAAAAATTTATTCGACCGGGCCGTTTCCTTTTTTTTTTATAGACAGTAACTTGTTCACACCGGTGGATTCTGCTCTTTCGCGGGGTTATTACTCACCCACCGAGCACCTCGGTACTTAATTCGAACTGCTGAAAGTTTTTGGCTTACGGTTTCTTACGGATCGTGATTTTAAAATTTCGTTTCCTTAACGCAGACAAAGTTTAACGACGATTTTCTCCGACACTCGACCGAAATCGATTCATATATTTGAAGAAAGCTATGCTCTACTTTATAACACCTATTCCTCGAATTTCTCTGTTGTTCGAACACACTGACGCAGCCAAGAAAAATAAAAAGATAAAAAAGTTTATTATAATCATACTTAAAATAAAGAAGTAGAAAAAACTTTACTAATGATAAATGTACGTATTATAACAAAAAAAAGTTTTATTATGGCAGTAAAAATATTTAAAACGTAATTTAATTAATTAAAAGAAAAAGTACGATTCCTCTTTAACGCTGAAATGGTGCACTAGCGACCACAAGCGAGCGCGACAATCTCGATATCGATTGTCGACGCACTTTCCCGGTGTCGTGTTCGCGCGGAAATTCCTTGAATAGGGTTCAAACCGCGAGTCATAGTCTTACAGCTGATAAGTGTCGAGCGTTTTGAGAAACGGATGCTCCCCCTCATGCGTTTAGGTTACCGGGGCTACTTCAAATTACTAACCCCGGAACAGAGACAACCACTCAGACCCGGTGATGCCGCTATAATCCGCTTAACGGCTGCTCCGATTGGAAAAAGGATCGAATCGATAGGAGGCCTGGCAGGAAATTCTGTGATATCGCCACGGGATAAGATGCGGTGAAAGAAAAGGATCCCCGTTGACTTAACAAATTTACGAGGACGATAGCCCGGAAAAATGGCACGCATTTCTTAACTTGGATTTTTCAGATAACAACTGCGCGGACGTTAACTAATGTTGGCCAAAAAAAAAAAGTCTAACTATTTTAACATTTTAAAATAATGATTATATTTTTCGTTGTTATTTAAGCCGGTTAACGTATAATACGATCGACTTGGTTATTTAAATAACTTTGTGTCTTTCTAGAATGAAAATTTTCATCTCAGGAATTTTGACTTTTTTATAGTTTTTCGAGAAAAAAAATCTTTCATTGAAATTGATATTTTACAATTTAGCTGTAAGATTACAAACATGTAAATAAAACATTTTAACGTCCATGGAGTTTACGTCGAGCGCACAATGCACAGAGCTGCATTCTTTTAGTAAGCTTTCAGCCAATTCCGCTGGTGCCAAATGAAAAGCAATCTGTCAAAGGTTCGCGCAGTCCACGGTTATCTCAATTTTGTCAAAAATGCATTTATGCCCTTTTTTCGAAAAGCCCACGGAATTGAAAAATAAACCCTGCACTGGCTCAGCATATCTGTATTCATTAATACTCGCAGATATTGCGCTTTCGACTCCTCCATAAAGAGATGAAGAAATGACCAGCGCGAGTTTAAAAAGTCGATTCAGAAAAGTCGTGTAATCTAAATAAAAAAATCATTTAAAAAAAAAAAGAGAGAATTGAGCGGGGATTCAACCAGATTAAAAAAAGTTTCTGATCACCACGACTAGATTATCCTAATCAATACCCAGAGGCCTGCGCGCCTTTTCCCTACGTTTACTTCGGTTTCCTCTCTCTCTTTCTCCATTCTTCCTTCGGCACCATTTGCACCTCCATACAGCGGCAGCGTCGATTCTGCGGCACCGAAAAATCCCACCGAAAAATTCGTAAAACTCGCGTGCGCGCGCCCCGCTGAAAAAGAGGCCAATTTGCATAAGAGCGGAGGGGATTGGACGATTCCTTTGCAAATGCGAGTCGCGGCGCGAGTGGGAAAGAAGAGGCGAGATGAGAATGAAAAAAAAAAAGAAGAAGCAGGCGGAAGGAACGCTGCACGCGGGAATTTGCCGCGGTGCGGTTGAGCCTTGATTATATAACGCCACTCGCGGCACGACGAAAATCGTCGATTTAACGAGTGGCGCGAGGGGAGGGGAGGGCAAAAAGTTCGAGATGCAGGGGGAACTCCGGGATAATTAAGAGGCAACCGCTGCCGTTCGGCGCGCAGTCGAAAGTGTATTTAACCTGGAACTTCTCACACCTGACCTTCTTGCCCGTCCGATTCGCTCTACGGCGATAGCATTTTTCGGCCGGATTTGCGAGGAAAATCCGCGGAAAAGTTACGAGGTGACTTTTCAATATTTGCGAGAAAAATCTGCATGAAAATCGAGACGACGTATAGTTAAAAATCACTGGTGATGTGAATAAAATTTAGCTTTTCATTTTTCAATATTATATTCAGAGTATAATAATTCACGAAAATTCCCATCCCATAAATATTTCGTCAACGTGATTTTTATATTTTTATATTTTTATTTCAAGTGGCTAAATAATTTAAACCGTCTCGTTAATTATTGTGTATATATATATTTACAATAGTTCTTCGCACGGCGTGTAGAAGAATGAAAGCTATTTTGACGGTAAACAAGCTCAAGCGACTTTGTTTTTCCTGCAATTTCAACGCATCTTTTATGTAAATACAGCTGGATTTCACGTCCATGCAACGGAAATTTTTAGCTCATTCACTTTGCATGAATTTTTTCAGAAATGTAATACTTAAACAAATTAATTAGCCCACATTCGGCGCGCCATATAAAGTTTCACTTTTATCAAGAATTAATTTGCAATCATCCTAACGATAGCATACAGATTCTATACCACACACTCGTTTATATCGAAACAGACTTTTTTTTTAACGTCTATCATTATGCAACAGTCCGTTCCACTGAGCTACTTAAAACTCCTTTCGCATAATTTATTTGTGCAGTAAAATCCGGCGCACGCTTATATGTATATCGCATAGATTAATATCCGGTACCCTAGATATGTGATATCTGGCGTACGTAAGGCCCAGCGAAAAGTGCAAATCGTCATGACTCGAAAAAAAAAATGGAAGCTTTTCTCTCGCGTAATGAAAATGAGCCGACCCACATTGATCACATCCTCCTCGCGGCAACCTCCTTTATAAATCGCCCGGCGAGCGCGCGCGCGCCCGGTGAGGGTCGCTCGTTCGCGAGGATTGCGCAACGCCGGGAAAATAAAGCGCGATAAGAGGGAAGAAGGTCGCGGCGATAGCTCCGCGTCAAATGTACAAATGAGACGATATAGTGGCGCACCTCCGGCCAGACTCAGGCGCCGTCCCCGTTACACAAATTACATCGAAAAGCAGCGTGACATTCTCGCCGCGTCCGGGGACCGAAAAGTAATGAGGAAGAGAAAAGAGAGACGACGAGAAGAGGAGAGAGAGAGAGAAAAGAGGGAAGCCGAGCGAATCGGAGAGTTAGGGTTATGTAAAGGGGGTACGCCGTGCGTAGCAGTACATCGGCCTTCGTCGCGCGTCGGCCAAGCAGGTATATATATATATATATATATACAGGTATATACACGCGAGCACACGTGCGAGCCGCCGAGCGAGGAAGGGGGACGCGGAGCTCGCGGTAATTCCTAGGCGAGGTGTATAACGGAATTCGCGTTTCGATGCCTGACCCCGAGAAAGAAAGAGAGAGAGAGAGCCGCCGCGCCCGCGACGCGACGTCTAGGGTGATCCGCGCAAGCAGACGAGCCATTGGCCGGCCTTTCCACCGAGCGCGGCACGAGGAGAGACGCGCGCGACTGGAATAACGAAATGCGCGAGCCGAATGATTTCTTTTCTTCGGCGGCGGCGCGCGAGCCTTCTTGGCCTTCTTTTACAAATGCAACTTCTTTTTTTTTCGCTGACTTTTTTTTTTGTACTGGTGATCTTCCTCTCTTTTTTAAAGAACGGATCCTTTTTACGCGTTATTTACTCTTGGATAACAGCTGCGAAGTCTTACGCGTAGTTATGGGACTGCAAAGGTACGCGAATTCTATTTAAAAGTGTTAAGTGACTAGCATTCTTACAAATAGCGGGATAATCTTTTTTTTTTATTTAAATTTTTTAATTTCTATGACTGTCGAAATGAATAACGTACTTCCGTATAATCGTGGAACTATATAATTTACATGTATTAGTATGTAAAAAAGTAAGTTACAGCAGACTTAATTTATTTAATTTATTTAATTATGACCTTCATTATTAAACGAATCCTTCAATGTCATATAACTTGAGAAAATACAAAAATTAATAAGTAAAAACTATAATAAACAAACTATAGGATGGTATGTAATCATGAAGAAATGCAAAGAACTTTTGAATATACCAATCCTTATAAAAATAATTTTTGTTTAATCCTTGTATGAATTACTATAATTATTATTATTGTAAAGAATGTTTACTACGTTTGCTATCATCCATTTCATCTTTCAAAAATTTTCCAAAAAAAAAAGTCTCTAACCAATTAAATATCCCGATAAATCGTATTATAAGGGCGTCAGGTCCGTCAAAGCACGTCGAGCCATATATCGATCGACTTGACGGGGTTTATAAGGAGCGGCTTATTCTCGCGCGCCAGTCTGCGACATCGCGATGCCCCTTGAACTGTCGGGTGAGCACGATGTGCCACGGCGATAGGCCGAGTCTTAATTACGGAGGAGGCGTTGCCGAGGCTCGCCAGCGGCCAGGGGCATTCCTTGTGCACCCACCCGAGACACAATTAAACGCTTAATTACGCTTCGTCGCGGCTGATCGAGCTCGAATTCGTTCCCCGAGACACGCGCACCTTCGGTCGCCTTAATGATGTCGTTATTTATTGAGATGACGCGCGCATTACTCGAAAAGCCGTTTTTTTTTTCTCTATCATTCGGCATCTGCGAGTCCGGGAGTCCCACAAGTAGGCGCGACGACTGCCGGCCGTCATTAAGAAAGGTGTGCGTTGGGCTCGCGGGTATATTATCGCGGTAAACGCTCGGCAAATTATGCTCGTTCCGCTGATGAAATGTAATCGCTTGCACTTCTTAGCGGATGCAATCGTCCGTGCGAGGCGTTCATTTGGAGGCTCGATACGCGGGCAGTTTCGAAGAACGAAAGCTCTCGCGAGAGTTGCCTTTATTGAAATTGCGGCGGGAAATAAAAGCAAACGCGAATTCGAGATACGCTGCGACCCCCTTTGAGGGAAAGCCAATTTGCAAATAACGCGGCAAAAGTTTTTCGAGTTACGTCACTTCTTATAAATAATATCCGGTAGTCTTGGTACACATATATATATGCAGAAGTGCAAGTAGATACGGACCGGATATAGAAAGACATCAAAGTCTCTGCAATACCCGACTGCATTTATTACATCGATTTACATGCGCGTCTTCTCATTTTATGTTTACGAAGTTTTACATTTCAGTGTAATCTACTATATTACAATAGCCCATAAGTAAAAAAAGAAATTTTTTTTTTTTAATTTATTTGTAATAAGTTTATCAATTATTAATTTCATACATTTCAGACAAGAATCGTAAAGCTACTATCTACATATTTCGAATAAACAGAATAATCAAATCACTGCTTAAATAAATATGTATAATATATTTTTTAAACTTATCATAATAGTATTATCCTATTATTCCTGTTAAAAATTAAAAGGATCATTTTTAATAAAATAACGCAGAAGTGTTTAACCATCTGCGGCAGTCGTACCCGTTATAATCGGAAAATGACAGATTCTTCATTAAAAAATAACGTCCACAATTACTCAAGGCTTAATTATTGCATCGAATCATCATAAATCAATCAATTTTAAATGAAATCTCCGCAATATTCCAAGAAAATATTCATTGCAAATTAAAATGTCATTTTTTTATTCCTTTTCAAGTACCATTCCTCGCTATAATATATCGTCTTTCCTTTAAATATAAAAAAAAAATAGAATTCCCTTCTAAGCGCAAAGGAAATTTCGCAATAATAAAGTAGAGGAAGATTGCAGGCCCCTAAGAATGCCCCCCTGCTCGCCGTGCTATATTCATGTAATATACTCGGGAAAAGTGAGTGATCAAGTCGAAGATTGATTGAGTAATTGCTGCGAAATTAATCCACGGTGTTATTACACGATGACGATGCAGTAAACTTGCACCTCGTCCTTTAGCGACGAAAGGCGGAAGGTGCGATGAAGTTTAATTAATTAAGACAGACCGCCTTATACGCATGCACGTCCTCGCGCCATCATTGCTGACATCAATGTCGTCGCAGGTAAATCTTTCACTCCGATCCTCCGGATAATGCTTATACATCGCGTCAAAACAAGAATTGACCACTGGCCAGACACGCTGCACTTTACTTGTTTAATTGCTCACGGTGCATGTATATACAGATATAGAAGTAGGGCTTTAAGTTTCGTGTAAATAATTTTATAAATTAATGACTCGAAGCATGATACTAGACGGTATAGGATTACTGGGTAATAATTTACAAATGATGCTATTGATTTTACAATAAAAACTTATGCGCTCGATTTA
The DNA here is from genome assembly GCA_035582955.1 of Sycophila texana. Classification (NCBI taxonomy): domain Eukaryota; kingdom Metazoa; phylum Arthropoda; class Insecta; order Hymenoptera; family Eurytomidae; genus Sycophila; species Sycophila texana. Next base: position 1,426 of record JAWWEN010052280.1, on the reverse strand, counting down.
ATGAATGCAAATTTCGCACGCGAATTAGCTCGGTTTAATAATGTAATGCCTGTGCGCTGAATGGAATTTAAACGTTAAGCGAAATTTCTATGGCTGAATAATTTCTACGGCTCAATGAAACCTAATCTCGGCGCTTTGAAAAACCGAAAACATTGGCATCAATAAGAGAGCGAGTCGCGCCCAGCTGTAGATTATAATCTGCGCAGTTTCTGTTCTTGCGGCGTGCAGCAACCATAAAGATATTTTTCAAAGTCCTCCATATAACTTCCAGTGGCAACTTCCTAAGGCGATAAAAGCGCTCGGTCAAACTGAAAAATAAATGGAAATCAAGCTTACGCGCTAATAGTTTTTACTGTTCGAGTGATAAAGCTGCACTTTTCTCAGGATTCCTTCTCTCTTTTCTTAAATTCGCGAATCGTATGTGTCGCTATTGCATTCTAGTTAGATCAGCTGGTACTGTTATTTATTTGTTTAAATTTGTTTTCAATTTTCTATTTATTTTTCGCCGTATTTCGCTTAATTTATTTAGTTTGACGATTGATTTTATAATTTACTCCCCTAAGTCTGTGACTAATACCACTTCACCAATCTTCACTTTTTATTTATTATATCTTACTTTATTTATTGTCTTTAAAAAAAAAATGATTATATAATAAAAAATTATCTATCAATCATTCCCTGGTCCTCGTTCGGTCGAGGCAAAATTAGAGTCTCGAGAAAGTCGAGAGGGTCGAAACTGAGGTAGAAAAAAAAAGAGGTGAGATTACTGGACCGAGGATTTTGCGCTAAAATCGTTTTTAATATAAGCATGCATTTCGTTCCCAGGCGGCGCGGCCTCTCTGCGATGGAGATGCCAAATATTTCTCCGGCACTCCTTAGCCGTTTCTCTCTCTCTGTCTCTCTATCTCCCTCTCCCTCTCTTTCTCGTCCTGGGACGGTACGGTCGATGTGCCCAAAAAATGCGGAGCGTTACAGCACTGACCGGTGCGCACTTTACGCTTTTTGCGGGCATTCATCTTATCCTGTCACCCGGTTGACGAAAAAGGAGCTTGCGTGTATATTTTGCGCGTGTTTACGCGAGGAAACGCTTCAGCCAGTCTGGGCTGGATCGTAAAAGTGGAACGGCTCGGGTGGGATTTAAATGTCGAACAAATATCGAATTAACGCCAAGTACTGCGACGCGGCGCTGCTCAAACTTTTGCGATGTAATTGAATATTAAAGAAAGAAAAGGAGGAAAAAGAAGGGTTTATCGTTTGCTCTAGTGTAGAAAAAAAATTATTTTTCCGAGGCGATTTCTCGCTGTTTTCTCGATTTGAGTAAGCTCCGAAAAATACTTTGCATTTACAAAATGCTCTCTAAAGTTGAAACAGTGAAAACAGTGAAGTTTGCGCACTTATAACTATTTTACAGTGAAAATTCACTGAT
>JAWWEN010052279.1:0-11021 GCA_035582955.1 Sycophila texana | reverse complement strand
TTTCGCTGTGTTGTTAATTAAAGTAAAAGCTACGCGTATGATTTTTTTGAGCAACTTCTTAAGAAAGTGAAAAATCAAGATTTAAAATAAGATCAGCATCAAGACCGTAAAATTATTACTTTATATTCCAGTCAATTTATTGCAATTATTTAAACAGAAGTTAAGCTCGGAAGTTGAAATCGCATTATCAGAATAATTCTGTCGACCATCCTAGCGATAATGTAATTCAGTAAGATCCGTCTAATTTGAAGCTCCTCTGTGTCTCGTCATACCTCGGCTTTCTGCACCTAACGAAGAGCGTGGAATTGCATGCGCCATGCTCGCCTCCTTGTTTTCCCCCCAGAGTTCCTTTTTGCTCGGTCGTTTTGTTACTATCTATACACCGACGAGCTCGACTTTTGCAAGTTCAAGAACGTCGTTGGGACCCGGGCTCAAGCTCGTCACAGTTACGTTGGTCGTCTCGGATGACGTGCCACGGCGGCGGCCTGGGACTTTTAACGATGCGCGTTTAAATTTATCGTTTCGCGCCACGACTAATCGCGGCTCGGACCTCCTTCCCCACTCTCGCCTTCCCTCTATCCCGACTTCTTTACGGGCGCGTCGAATATTCGCCGGCTTAATGACTTTAGCACTCTTTTGGATGACTCTGTCTAACGAGAGCGAAATTTTATTTGCGTCGAGAGCCTGACTGCTTGTTTCGTAAATGTTCACTTGTTTTCCTCTAATTTTGAAGGATTCGAGTGGAAGGAAGGGACAATACATTTACTGGTTATGTATTTGTCATGTATTTCAATTACTAATATTATAAAATGACGTTGTTTATAATTTTAAACAATCATAGCTTTCTTTGATAATGATTACTGATGATAGATATTTTCAAAAATTGGAAATGAAATTGAAATTTTATTGATATATTATAAAATTGAACAATTGTTGAAATTTTATTTCAAATTATTGATCTTACTGTAGTAGCTTAATAACATGGCTCGCTTTTCATTGTTTTCCTACACTTTTACTATTGATGTTTAAGAAGGGCATTAATACCGTACAATAAGTAAATAAAAAAATCAAATTATTCACATATTTTTGTCATATTCTGGCACCATTTTCTTAGAAGAGGATTCATACTCATGTTCTGCGGATAAAGAATAAATGTTTTGAAGGTAAACAGCTGTTCCCAATGTACCTTATTTTCTCAAATAAAGCTTTATGGAAGAAAATCAGAAAAAGTATTTCAGAAGGTAGTAGTACCCTAGTGTATTTCGGAAGTTGAAGAAAGTTCTTTTTGGAAATCTTTCTTATTCTTTTTACTTCGATGTAAGGCATTTACTAGTCTGGTTACAGTTCAGAAAGTCCCTTCAAAAGTTTTGTTTTCTAAATTATTTACTACAACATGTTTGCAACATCCGCTTTTGAAAGCAGCTCGAGTGATCGAATTGTTCCACAAATGTAAATGAGTCTTTTATCTTTATGCGACCGACAATTCCAGCGAATGAAACGAAATTATTCAGGCAAAAGTGCAAGTATACCACACAATTATCCGATAAAAATACTTCAACCTCCTTACTTATTAAACGATCTTCGATGCATGAAAAATTAAATTTTCTCGTATAGAGCTGGTTCGAGACTGACCATCCAGCAATTACCATACTCCTATCATTCATAATACAAAGCTCGACGAACGGCAGCATCGACTTTCACGTTCCAACATTCGTAGCTTTTTTTTTAGCGTTGCGCCGTGAAGGATTTCCGCAAGTCGTCCTTATAAAAAAACATTATCGCGCTGTAAATAAGATGCTCAAATAGCGCGACGGTCTTATAATATCCGCGATCGCGCTTAGTCCTCCGTTTCGGCGGTACCGATTTATTCTTTTTCGAGCGAAGCGGTAGCGCATCGTTAATTGCGCATTTTACGGTAGGGTCCGTCTCGTATTAAAATTCATTAGCAACCCTGCGATAAATCATAAAATTTAACGCGCGCCGCGGCGCGTCTTGAGTTACGGCCTTGGGAGGAGACGTCGGAGGCTGCCGCCGAGCTTAAGCGCACGAGTCCCCCGACGATCCTATAATAAGGGCTGCAAGAGAGCTGCTATGGTGGTGGCATGGTGAGGAGATGGGATTCTTAAGCTCGATGTCTTCTGATATTAGTCGTCGGGGCTGGGTAAGGGTCAAGACCTTGGGGGTGTGGTAGGTTCAAACGGTGCTATTTGGCTTTGATTAGAGAATTAATTATGAAATTCGTCGGACTTGAATTATTATTAGGGTATCGTTCGATGTTTCGAAAGAACAGACTAGCAGCGAATTCATTATTTATTTTTCATCAAATATTGATAAAATCTTCTCGACGGAAGATTGGATCTCGACAGAAGTTTATTCTAGGTGCAGATTCAATCTAATCAAAGTTCACAATTCATCAATTTATTAATTAACAACTTTTTTATACGATAACTACAGTTGCAAAAGAAAATAAATAAAATGAAATGAAGATGAATATTTTGCAATGTGCAGTATCATTTTAAATACTCAGTAGCCAAGTGTGAAATAGTCACTATACTAAAGAAAAGGCTCTACAAGACCAGTAGAGTCTTCTACTTCTACTCCCTTTAAAGGAGAGCACATAACGTAATTATCGATGAGCAAATGCTCATAAATTGAGTTTGGTTTAATTATGGCCGATCTCTACGACGGAGATCGGCACTCAAAAATAGGGGATACACCCCGTTAACGCTCGAAGCGTTTAGATAAGGCTCAGTGACGGAGTCACCAATGAACTAATTGCTCATAAATTGATTTTGGTTTAATTATGGCCGATCTCTACGACGGAGATCGGCACTCAAAAATAGGGGATATACCCCGTTAACGCTCGAAGCGTTTAGTTTGTCGGTTTGGTCACCGATTAAGGCAACCAGATACGCCTGACGTGAAAACTGGGTTCCGAAGATTCGCGAAGTTTTGGACTTCCATCCTCTTCTCCGGTACCAGCAGAGGCGTCGGCGAACTTTTTGGGCGTAGTCTGGACAGCCTGATCTTTCATACGGACAGTCCTCGTCGATGTTTGTACAGCAGCATCCACCATCTTCCTGGGCTCCAGTGACGTCCGAGGAGTCGAGGATTGAGGCTGGGTGTCCTGATGTTGGTGGTTCCTCCTGCGTTGGCTCCGACTCCTGGAGCGATGTTGGTTGTTGGAATCGTTCCTACCCATCATTAAAGAAAGTAGTGCAGGCCAATGTAGACGTTTGCAATGAAACGAGTCGATGACTGCGCTCACGATTGCACTTCCTTATATGCACCCGAGTGTACTCCATCTCTTCTGGTTCGCGTGGCCAAGCCCCCAAGCCGCCTAGCGGCGACTGAAGAACTGCAGTTCGCGCCGTACTTAACCGTGTCGTCCGTAATAAATCGCGAAACGTAAACAAATATATTCTGCATACGTTTGTGTGACCTGAACACAGTAGGGGTACCTGAATAAATATATAAATATTTCTTGTTATTTCAAAACCTGATGATGTAAAATCTAGTGGTTCCTATTTAGAAAAAAATCTAAACAGGACTAAGAAAATTTTCTTTTGCACTTTGTTTGCCGGAATTTCTTCGATGAAAAATATGGGACTCTCTATATAATCTCATTACTATTTCGACTGTAAAAATTAATTAGCATCACTTAGCACACTATTCACTATTGTCTCATAAAAATCAAGCGACGAAATGATTTGAATACGACAATATTGCAGACACACCCAATTTCCTGTGATTCATACCGACGATATCATTGTCGCACTTCGTATGCGTGTGTCGCCATTAATTAAGGTTGTTCAGGACCACTACTTCTTCACGTTCTCGGCCTTCCACCCACCGTCATTCTGCCTTCATTGCATTTCCAAACAATTGCACGTACTCCTGATCCCTCGATTTATTAAGACTCCCACATTCGCGAGAATTTATAATTTGCAATTTTTTCAGGCAAAAAGATTTACGCACCTTAGTGAGTCGTTCGTATCCTTAATGCCTTACACGAGTCACGATAATAATCATCGAATTTGTTATTGTCCCTGTCTAAAATTTTCTCTTCGCATTACTCCTTTCGCGGATGTGGTAATAGAATATTCTGTAAATCCTAGCATATTTGTATGCGAAAGGAATGGTCACTTGTTATCATCTTACAATGTTGTAATATAACTTATGGTGTGACAGTTACTGCATTTTCTTTTATCACAACACAAACGTTGGAGTTATCGTTCCCACAATAAATCCACACGTTTTTTAAAAAAATAAAAAACAATAAAAAAAAAATAAAAGAAAATCTTTTAGTGAACCTCAACGCTACTGCAGATTATAGCATTTTTCCAGCTCATGGCAAAAAAAAAAATCTTTACGTGAGAAGAGATTGAAGTTGATGCGAGAATAATACGAGCTCTCGCAGCAAAGTTACGAAACTATTAAAACCCCCGGCTAGAAACTCATAACGTCGATAAATTCTGATAACACCTCGCCGCCGCCGGCGATAAAAAAAAAGGTCAGCGCGCAAGTGTGAAAAAAAAGTTCCACGAACTGACGGAAGCCAAGAGTGATTATATACGTCTACGTACAGCAGCTCTCCTTATGAGACCATTATAGGAGTAATTCCGTATCCGGTGGCTGTAAAATCCAAGGAAGAAGTCCGCCGCGACGGGGTGTGTAATTCGATTCCACCTGACGCCCAGTCGTCCTGCCGTCAAAGGTCCAGCCCGGAAAATTAGCCGAGTGCAATAAAAGGGGTTCGCGCCGCGTTATCGCCGAGTCCCAGCCGATATTAAAGAAGCCGAGCGGACTTTACCGGATTAAATCCTCGCCTCGAGTACGCGCAGGGATAAATTAGCAGACGGTGAGGAGCGTTTCCCGATTCTCGCGCCAAAAAGGGGTGATTGCCCCCCCCCCCCAGTGCCGACGCGCCGGAGCTTCTTCTTTCTTCGACTTTCTCTTTGCAGATAAAGTCTTCGGTTTCAATCATCGCGCCGATCGTCCGGGGGGACCGGAACTGCAGATGCTCGACTTTGTGCCTTGTTTGATTTCGTTTAACTGGGCGGAGTTTGCCGAGTGCTTTAGAGGGTGATTGTTTTCGCTGATTGATTGAATTTCTTGGTAAAGCAGTTTAGCTGAAGGCACCACTCGTGCGTTTCGTTACTTGAGGAATTGTTTTTAATTTCTGTTTACTCGAAAAAAAATTGTTAATAATAAGTAGGAAATTGATTAAATTATATGTAAATAAATGAAGGTGGATGACCTAAGCAACGTAAGTAGTGGAAGTCGGAAGATATTAGTGTTTGTAATTACTAATGTTTCGCTTCAGTTAACGGATAAATAATAAATTAGTATCAATAGTTATTCAAAAGTTAATTGAATATACTCGAGTAAAACGAACTGAATGCCCTTTTAATCAGTATTAATGGCTTAATTAAAAAATAACTTTAAATTCTCTAGAGCATTGTACAGATTGATTTTCGTATCTCGGAAAAGTAGAGAGAAGTGCTTCTTTATTGTTCGGTGTAAAACAATTTTTATTTTATAGTCAGATATGCAGCTATACGCAGCTATAATTTCAAAAGGTACTTCAGGCGTCCAAAGGTCATAATTAAAAAAATAATCGTATTAAGTCACCTCGAGAGAATTAATGTAGCGTAGTTACTTACCACAATAATTCCCTTAGCGACTTTATAGTACATAAGGGGGCAATGTGGCCAACGTCACACCCAAGTATCTTTAACTTTTCCAATTTGTGCGCAAAATGCTTCCTTGTGTAAAGTCGACCTTTGAAACTGTTCAGTTAACATTTTGTTAATTTCTAAGTAACATCAAGAAGTTACAAACTCACTTACAAAGTTTAATCTGAATTATAAACAAACAAATTCTATTGTCCTCGTAGTGTCTTGCATAAATACTATAATATGATTGTGATAAAATTCTGTTTTATTATTACAATCAAGCCATCAAACAATTTTAATGAAAGCACAGAAATTTTCCGTTCAATTTTTTAAAATTTTTCGCAAAGCCTATATAGGAATATATAGGAATTGACAAATTTTTCATTTGGAACTTCGCGCACGAACTGCTCGTGAGCCACATGCGTCAAGCTCTCGCCGCAAAAGTTCCTCTTACGCGGTGTGTGCGCGTACAAAGTGCAACGCGCACCCCACGAGATTCGCAAAAATTCAATTTCAATATATATGCACGAGTCACGAAATCCATAAATATAGTATAAGATTCACGCGTCACGTATAATACCAAAAGTTTACGTACCGTTGAATTTGATTTTTTTTCACTTTTTTTTCTATTCCAATGTTTAATTAAAATTAAAACAAAATTTCCCGTTCAATTAGAAACGAATAAAAAATATTTTTAGTAGAAATCATTTTTAATAATACAAAATTTGCCAGTTTATAGCTATAGATATACTATAGCTAATTAATACATAAACTAACAATGATCAATTTATTATAAATTTGTACCACTGCAAAGATATTTTTTACAATGTAGGCTAAATTAAAAGATTTTTAAAGTAAATTTGTTCAATGTTTTAAAATATATTTTATTTTTTTGTTTCAGGTAAGCTCAAAATCATGGAATTGCCTTAATACTATATGAACAAAACTTGAAAATGAGCAGAATGCACTCCTCCTAGTAATGGATTCGTAAGTTTCATTTATTTAAAATAGCAAAATACTTCTCTATTTTTTAGAAACATAAAAAAAGATTCAAGTGTCGCCTCAAAAATACGCGAGTTCGGGCAAACCGTTGAAAAAGTTGCCGAAAAATAAGTAACGCGCGCGCCCGCCGAGTAAAAGGGAGCCGAACTCGAACTTTTCCCGCTGCAAAGAAGTATTTTTGGCCGAAACAAATAGCGTGGAATTCGCGGAGCGCGCGAGGGCATTAAATTGAGTGAGGCGTGCATCCATCATTTCACCCTTCAGCTCTCGCTCCTTTTTTTCCTCGCACTCACTTCATCTCTCCTTTCTTCCTTTTTTTTTCTTTTGAGGCCCCTCCCGCGCTCTTTCCTCGATTTTCTTCTTTCCTAACTTTCCCCTTGCTTGCATACATCTAGTCCTCGCAAGGCATGATTTGAGTATATTGCACCTGCAAGTTGCATACTCCGCTTTCCGAGGACTTGACTTTTTCCTAAGTGCAAGTTTTATCGCGCAGAAGATTTTACGAAAAGCGAATAAATGTATGCCGATATAAATTTTACTTTTCTCGACCGCTACTGGAAAAATTTTGAATTTATTTTGTATATTCAGTGTAAGTGAGGGTATTCAGTAAATAGATTTTCTAAAATTTCTATTCCATTCGTCGAAATAAAAATCAATTAGACAATTTTTATACTTTTCTACCCATATGTAGAAATTTTACGTTCACTTATTACTACTACTAATTCTACTTAAATTTTAGCTGGATATAAAGTTAGTATTTTAATAAAGTATATTTGAAAAGAAATATTAAGTACACAATAGCTGGGACTTAAAAAAATCTTTGATGCGATTTATAATAATTTATTCTTGTATTATACAATTTATTACAGTAATAAAATAATAATTTATTCTCGTTCATAAATAAATTATTTATATAAATAATTTTCTAAAGAAAGGAAAAAAAGTTAAATCAAGCTGCGCGCACTCCCTTAATAAACAAGCAGGTTAAAATTACGAGTACTCGCCGGACAAAAATCGAGCATAAATCTTAATCTCGCGCTCGCCACATATTACGTCCGCTCCACTCCTTCCTTTTTCCTCGAGAAAAGAAAACATAATTTCACACCCAAGTGCGAGTACACGCGGCGCACGGGGCATAATTATGCTCCAAAGTTACCGTGAAAAACCAGACTTGCACAGACCGACGCGACTCCACTGCGCGCCGGTATATCATGCTCCTCGTGTGTGCATAAACGTCGCTTGGATGTGAACCAAAGCGCACGGATGAAAATCATATTTGCGGTGAAGGAATTACGGCTTTGCTGCTAGATCGTATTTTCAATCGATTTCTCGAACCCACAGCGTTTGATTAATGCGGCGACGTAAATTTAGGCGATCTTTGGCCAAATAGTTTTGAAATATTTCGTTTTTTTTAGTTGTGTAGTGATTATATTTGAAGAAAATTAGACGCACAGCTACCTTCGTCGAAAAAACTGTTCTCGTGGAATTGATAAATAAGTGTAGCTGTTAGTGATTTAAGGTATTTTTTCGGGCATATTATTTCAACTTTTTAATTTGTTTATAGTCAAGCAGTGATGATAGTCAAAACGTAGTAAGAAAGTTTTTAAAAATTTGAACTTATGGGATTAATTAATAATTAGAGATATAGATAATTTGGATGATCAAATATTACTGCAGCTTTTTAAAGGAAAATTTCGAACTTTAATTATTATAATAAGACTTTTTTTTTAATTTGGGAGTTACATATATTTTCGTCAAGTAAATATTTAAAAACATGTGAGTTGTAAAAAAAATCGTCTAATTTTTGATAGGAATAAAATTGAATTTTTTTATATCAGGTATAAATTGATCGATTAATTTGAAACAAGGAAAAACTGACTAATTGATAACAAAAATATTCATTGCATGATCTGTAATGGATAATTTTAGATCAAGCAAGATAAAACTTTCTTGTTTATACGTTCGACTCCGAATCTACATAAAAGTTTTTTTTCACTTTACCTGCACCGAAATATTTGATATGTTTTTAAATTGACTTTATAAATACACAAACGAAATTTGACACGACAAAGAGGAAGAAACAAGTGCAGAGAGGCCTGACGGTAATGTAATCCGATAAAGGTTTTAAATTTAAAGTACCTGCAAAACCAGCTTAAATCAATCGACTTAAATTTTCACGATGAAAGCAAAAAAAAAAAAAAAAATTACGTCGGCTTCAGCAAATCTCCCATTAATTAATCACCTGCTCGCTCATTATTTACGACTGCAAATGAGCAACACCTGCGAAAGTCGAACATCAAGCTTGCAATCGGATTAATTTAAAAAAAGAGAAACTATACTGAAAATACATACAAAAAATATACACTCTATACATAGTCCATTAACATCAGGGAGTGGGAAAACAATTCCTTTCAGACTCCAGGAAAAAGAAAGTAGAGTCGACAGCCGGTCCGTTGAAAAAAGTCGCGTCGCAACTTAATAAACAATCCCGGTGGACGTTGAAGAGGGAGAGGGAAGGGAGAATATGGAGGTAACGAGGGAGTAAAGAAAGAAGAGGACAGAGGATTCCTGCGCAGACGCATAAATCCCACGGGAGGCTTGCTCGCGTGTAACTTCGCACCTCGTATCACTCATGCGCGACTACCTACAGGCGCGAAAGCCGTCTTTTTGTCTCTCCAGGTCGTCCTCCCGGTGACGCGATCTCTTTATCTTCCTCCCGTCACACCCACGCGGCCCTGTAGCGCCTGCTCGTGTATACGCCGTGGATCATGAGCGCAGGGAGGTCCAGGACCGAGTTGCATACTCATGCAAATGATCCGCCCTTTTTGCGATGACTGCATGTGCTCTGCGTTGGTCACACACTGAGAGAAGTAGCGTAACAAAAATTATAATAAATCTAGCGAGTATTACAAAGTAACATTGGAATCGGGACCTATGCACTTGATTTTTAACAAAAATTGCTATGTGAAAAAGAAATTTTACTGAGAAATTCAGCAATTTTTGATATGTGTAGTATAAATTTTACTAAGTAGCATAGCAATTTTTAATTTGGCTACAGTAAATTTTACTAAGTCACCTATCAAATTTTGTTGTCTGCTTAACAATTAATTATTATTAAAAATTAAAAAAAATACGATATCGTAATAGTATGATTGGCACGTATTTCCATGTTTATTTTTTATATACTGACGATTTACTCTTATATACTGACTGGCCTTCTAACCGCTTGCGAGTTTGTGATATGCGAACTAAATTTTACTAAGTTTTTTAATAAAGTCTGTTTAAACGTATATTCAAATACTACTATTTAGAATTTTTACTAAGTTATATAACAATTTTTATTCAGAAATAAAATAAAAATTATTAAAACTGTTACAAAACAGCTTATAATGCAAGTATGGGTCCCGATTCCAATGCTACTTTGTAATTTTTCCTACAGTTATTACAATTTTTATTATAGCATTTTTCTCAGTGCAGAGGGTACACCGAGAAAAAATATTTAGTTGACTCAACGATTCGCGCTGTTAAATACTTCCAATTGAAGAAGTTGTTATTTTGACAGTGACATCGTTGATTGAACGGAGGTATCGTTAAGATAACAAAAGATTCTGTCAAAATGTAGCTCTTTAAGGATAAAAAAAAAAATTAGCTCTACGCTGTTAAATTTACAGTTATGCTATTAAATTAACAGTGTACTCTCTAAATTTAATCCAGTGAATTCCCACTGAATTTCAGAGCAGTGACATACTTTTAACTGAAAAAAAGTGAAATTTTACTGTTTTTCAGTCAAAAGTATATCACTGCTTTGAAATTCAGTGGGATTTCACTGGATTAAATTTAGAAGGTAATTATTAGATTAACAGTGGAATTGTTAAATTAACAGCTTTCTTCTGTTGGAAGTATTTAACAGCGCGAATCATTATAATCCAACTAAATTTTTTTCTCAGTGCATTTATTTAGAAAAGGAGTGGCTCCGCCGCAGCCGCAAGACGACGCGCCCCATAACAGATGCACACGCGCGGACGCAGCGTTAGGTGCATCGGCGCAGGCGAGGCACGACGCCGGTGCACAAGGCCCGGCTAACTATGCCGGGAATCGGAGGGTGCGGGGGGCCGACGCGTATCACTCCTCGGCTGTGTAACGGATGACGAGCAGCGCGCGCGAGACGCGCCGAAATAGAGCCCGCCTAATTGGATCATTCAGCGCGTCGCGCTCCCCGCGCGCAGGACGTGGCTGGCTGTGTCTACAATTGGCGCGAGCGCCGCGCGCGCTCCGATGAGGCCTCGGTTTTTCGTCGAATAGCGCCATCCATCTGCCAGACTAGTATTTAATATAAGCTAG
>JAWWEN010052277.1:0-11033 GCA_035582955.1 Sycophila texana | reverse complement strand
TATATATGTATATATATATATCTGGTTTGAGCCGACCGGAGGCGATCGTTTTCATAACCCTCTCGTAATTTTAGGCCGGTGATGAGAGCGGATTGAAACATTTAGTTTCAACATTCGTTAAATAAAAGCCGCTGTTGCGTAAAAGTTTAACTTTTCTCCATTGGCGATTATTATGCGGTCGGTTCGGTATCAACCGAGACGAAAGGAGCGATGGGTATCGAGCTGCGGTTGACACAATGTATCTTTATATAATTATGACGGCGAGCCGAGGAATCTCGACAAATGACTCACATTATGAGGCTGCAAATAAAAAAAAAATGTGTATTTTCAGATACAGGGATGTAAGTTAAAAGTTCGTTGGTTTGGGTGTCAGCTTCGCGGGGGTAACGACCTGTCTGGTGCACGAAAAGGCTATTAAACGACACGAGGGCCAATCGCGTCGGGGAAAAATCGCCATAAATCACCAGCTTTTCCTTGCCGCGAAGTGTTTTTTGATACGAAGCGCTCGATCACTTTGATTTATGCCGATTGCCCCACATACACATACACGAAGGCGCGCAACACTCGCGCTCCATATTTTCCTTTCCATCGTTTTTGCATCCACGTATACCACTTTTCACTGGTTCCATGCGATTCGCGGATTCGATGTTTCGTTCTCCTTTTTAGATTGTAAACTTTTAGGGTCAAGAACCACCGTAATACGCATCTATCTATATTTATTCGAGTATTATTTTTTTCTGGAATTAAAAAAAAATGTATCTATTAGAAAGACTATTTTTTTGTAATTTTGACGTACTTGGTTATGAAATTGAATTAGATAATCTATATTGAGTTTTTGTGATAATTTGAAGTTTTTTTTTCTTTCATTAAAAAACACGAGAAGTTATAAATGGCTAGGCCATTTCTAAATTCTGTATACTTATAAATTTTGAAGCCGTAGGTCTTTTACATATTATTAATTTCAGTTATTTTACGTTTTTTGAAATGAAATAAATGGTTTTTCAAAATTTTTGAAGTGAAATAAAGCGATTTACTCGTTTACTTAATAAATTTATTTATCATAATTATTAAAAAAAAAATCATTGATACATTGAGCGTTATTTAAGAAAGCTGTGTAAAAATTTTCAGTTATACTCTATTACGTAAAGTCGTAACAAAACACACTGAAAAAGTTGTTGATGTAGACACGCGCAAAAAGTGAATTAATTAAGCTTTTTCTAATCTGAATAATAAAATTGCTTTAATCAATTTCTCGTAACATATCCTCCTATAATCACCGCCATTGCAGCCATTTAACACAATCTCCATTCAATCCATTATTAATATCATTTTAACGTATAAAGTTTCAAAAAAAATTTTTTTAAATTTCATCTCAAAATCGATCTCCAAAACTCTCTCTCAAAAAAAAAAAAAAAAGAAAGAAACAGGAATGAGAACTACCCAAGCCGTTCGATGCGCGTAACTAAAGGTTACGCCGCGGCGGCAGCATAACGAAGCAAGGAAATTATGACGACAATCGCGCGCATGCGTCGATTATGCAAATGACCGGGTGACGCCCGGACGTGGGTTGCGACAGCGCCAATTGCGAGCCCGGCGCGCGAAACCGAAGCAACCCCCTCCCCTCCAACCGCGTTCGCGCGAAATCGCAATTGCGGCGCGATTCCGCTCCGCGATGCGCCGCCTTTGATCTGAAACTCGCGCTTTGTCGAGCTGCCAGCCGGCGGTATTACCGGCATTTCGCGGATATTAACCACTCGTCGTTAAATTTCTCGGCAAAACTCGGCGTTTTACACTGCTAATTTCCTTCTGTTTTTGCCGCTTCTCTACTCGTTATTTATTCAACTATTAACGGAGTCGCGCGAACGACGCGTCGACTGTAATTAATCGCGACACGCCTCATCGTGTTAAACGGCCGCGTCTGGTCAGCAGCGACTGGAAATTAATATATTGCCGAGACGAGGAGTTTAAAAAGAAAAAAAAACATAAAGCGCGTTTTTATTTAGAAAAACATCTTTTATTACTTGTCTATTATCCTGTTGGTTGACAATAAACTACTTGCTGCGTGTAAATTCAAACGGTGTTCTACACAGTGTTTATTCGAGTTGTTTCACAATAGGGAAGCGCAAAAAAGGAGACGTCGGTTGCTCAACTTTACTCATTTCGAGAATTATTATTTATAATCCTTTTTAATTGCGAACGCCGCGCAGTGCGGCTATTTAAATTTCGCGCTTTAATTTAACGACTGTTTCTGAAAAATCTGTTCTATTCGTGCTGACCAGTGAATGTTCTTTCCTTTATCCCCTTTTTGATTTCGTAAATCTAAAAAAAAAAAAAATGAAATTGCGTATAAAGTGCCACCGATAAATGCTCGATCTTAAAAAAAAAAAGAAAAAAAAAATGATAAAAAAAAACGTTATCCGAAGATTTTTTAAAAACTGGCTTATCAGTTCCTCGAAGACGCGTCGGCGCCGAGGAGTAAAAAAGAAGGAAAGGAGCGCACCAGCCGAACGTTAAAAAGGCAGGAGTCGGGCTCAATTCGAGAAGGATATAAATTTAGCTCCGCGCGATATCCGAAGGACAAAAGGCGAGGCGATGCGAAATGATCCCGAAAGAGCGGCGACGCTCGTTAAAAGCCCCTCCGTTGGCGGCTATATATAGCGCGTCGTCGGAAATCGATAGATTCACGGTCAGGCGCGCGCGGAGCGGCCTCATTACGTAAAGGACTTGCAGGACGTTGCCTCGAGCCGCCTATCTTCGAGGCCGGAGCGACGATTCCACGGAATCCCGCCCAGGATGCACGCCTTTACACTCGTTCTTTTTTTTTTTATCGGCTCGCGTCCCTTCTTTTTCCTGTCCGAAGGATCGGTTACACCGTACCGAGGGTATACTTTTTTTGCGGGGCGTCTGGACGCGAGGTTCGAGGGACAAGTGAACCGGAGACTTCGTTTTTTTTTTTCGCTTGTATAAAATACGGAGAACTTTTGTAGCGTTTATTACACTTTCGTAATTTCACGAAAGCTGAAATCCATCGTAATTTAATTTTTCCTCTATTCTTCGTGCTTCGTAATTCGCGATTATCGGAAAAGCATGGGTATAAATCGAGGCCTTTCGCCATCGCGGAGAAAATTATGATCGCTTTGTTGTCACCTTGTCGAGTGACGAAACCTTCCAAGCACGCAATATCTGTATAATCGCCTTAAAAAAAAGGACAAAATAAAAATAAATAAATAAAATGTAAAGAAAAAACAGATATGATAATAATATTATACTTTATTATTGCACGTAAATCCTCACTGGACGTTGAATCGCCTATGAAAGATCCGAGGGTTCAGCCGCTGTTGCCTCAGGATCGCAAATCGCCCGACAATGCAAATTGAGGAATCTTGGCGAGCGCCCGCTGAGGACGGAGGCTACGCGACAGGTGCGAAATAAAAGCCGCACATTGATCGAGAAATCCCGTCCGCCGCGGCTCAATTATGCTAAGCGTGTACTAATCGCCATTTAGTAGGTCGTCCCGTGGCAAACGGCGAAGCTTTTATTATTTACGAGGCGTCGCGGACGCGCGTAGCCGGCATTGAGGACTCGCCAAATAAATCAAGGCACGATAACGGCTGAGGAGTGCTCCCAGCCTCGACTTGTCCGGTGCGAAATTCAATCGACGAGTACGTAGTGCTTATAAGGTGTATGTATACGAAGCTTTTTTTAGAATGGATTGTTTGTAAATTTTATTTTAAATTTATGGGTGGGGTTTAATTTAATTTATGGAATAATCGCTGCTGGTGTGGGTACAGAAATGACGAGAATTTTCCTAAGATGAAATTATACCCACTTGATATTAATCAATTATTTACTCTTGGATCTGTAATGTGTCATTAGGAAGAACAGAAAGATGACTGTGCAAAAAGTTTCTGAATGGACTATAAAAATAAAAGCGTATTATTATTTTAAAAAATGAAATGAAATAAACTACCTGTAACAAAAATAGTAATAATTAAAAGCCTATAATAGTTTACCAAAAGAAACAGTGATTTTTATCGATAAAAATCTGGTTAAGCTGTATGTTACCTACGGTTTGATAATATGGTAAACAAATATAATTTTTTTTTAGTCAGTTCACGATAGGTAACTGTGTTTACGTTGTACACGAGTTATTGCGTAGTTTATCTGGTTTTTCGCATAAATAAATTAAACAACTTTTTCTCTTGCGTAGCTTTTAAAGCAATGTTAATGCGATTCTATTAAAAATATTGCTACTGACTTACTTATTGAATTTAGAAAGGTATTTAAGCTTTCAAAATTACGAAAATTAAAATTGTCTCAGCTTATAAACAGAAATTTAAATTTAAAAGTTATGTAATGTCTTGCAATGAACTTTTATTCGTAAATATCATTCATAAAAAATATTTCATATTTACTACAAATAAAAAACATTTTTTATTTTAAATTGAAAAAAACGAGTAAAAATATATATTTCATCGTTACCTCCAAATTCCATTATTAGATCAATAACCTATCAATAATGCCAAATAGACTCGTTCCCAAACCCATTACACAATCTGATCTCAAACAAAGCAAAAAGAAGGTGCCCGCGACCCGACAAAAATCCAGAATACAAAGCATTCCCTCGAACCAACAATTAACAACGTTTCAGAAAATTCACAGCCGCGCGAACTATCGACCGGCCGATCGTTCCCCCGAGTGCGCCTTTTACGTAACCCCCCACTCCGGGCGTAAAAAAAAAAGCGCAACATTCCTGCGTGCGGCCACAAAAGCGCTCTCCCATAATCTTGCAGCCGAAAAGTGCCTCGGCGCGTCTGCCCATTGTTCGGTGCGCGTCTACGCACGCGTGCATCCGGGTATCGGGTGCATACTATACACTTATATATACATATGCTATACATGTATATATGTATGCATGTATACGCGTATATATATATATATATATATATATATATATATATCGGTTTCGCAAGCTCGCCCGCGCGCGCCGATCGGAGCGAAGGGATCGGCGCGTTTTACACGAACTCGAAAGGACTGCGCGGCGATATTTCGTCACCCGAGCTCCCGACAATGGAAACGCGCGCATGAAAGGTTACGTGCGCCGCAGCGGTGGGTTATGAAATACGGGGGCAGGGCAGCCGCTCTCACGGCGGCTGCGCGTCTCTTTGCCTCCTTTTTTTTTCTTCGGACGGTTCGACACCTTCAAATTTTTCTTCTTTAAACGAGCTAAAAAAAATCTAGGCCCATTGTATCCGTTTCTAAATTTGGACACTGCCGTAACCTGCTGATTCAGGTTCGGGTGATTTAATGGATTTTAATAGGACTGGTCTAAAATGGTTGAAATTTTATGGGATTTTGGGCTGAAGAGATTTTTGTACGCATTATTTTTGTTTAAGTAAATAAATTTTTGAAACCATAGCTGTACTTGTAATTCGTAATTGCTTTTATAAATTTTGTATAGATATTTTTTCTACTTTTAAATGAGATGGAAATTATGAGCGATCGCTGAAAGTGTTTGTTTTATTATGTCTAAACGGTTTTTCAACTTATTTTAGTTTTATTCAGAAAAACTTTTTTATATCAATGTCTCAATGAATAATCTTAAATTTACGCTCATTAAAAACAAAATCTAAGAACAAGTCGAAAAATAATATTTGAAATCAAATTAGAAAATAAAATCAAAATTAATTTAATTAACAGTGCATTGATTCATGTTTAATTAAAAAAAAAAAGTGGTTACAGTAGTACTTAACTCGTGTCGATAGGAGTGGCGAGTAGTTCAGACGATTTGTCGGGAATTAGAGGCTGGAATTAGTGGGAACCGAGAGGATAAGGAGTCCGTAGCCGATAGCTACTGGATTGTCGACTTATTATATCGAACTCGCCGAGTGCATTATATTGTCTGGCCATTTTCGAGCCGCGCCGATTACGCGTCTGCGCACTGGAAAATCGGAGTGCCAGGCTTCAGTTCTTTTTTTCTCTCACTATATATTTATGTGTAAACACATTTCAACACACATAAATAAGCCGAGCTTAGGTAGGTATATAGGAATTGCGAAAGAACTGGTTTAACGCCGTTATGAATTTCAATCGTTCTGCGCGCGCCCATTAAAAAGTAATACCAGACAGTTTTAATTGTGCGCACTTAGCATTCGCCCGAGCCAACTTTATATATACATGCATTCTTCGTTCGCTTTGTCAGCGGGCCTCCCCCTCAACAATGAGTGTATTCCATCGTCCGGCATTTCCACTTATTTCGCGCGCCCGAAGAAAAGCTCGGGTGTCATAACAAATGCCTGAACTGCAGCTATATTTCTGTTACGTAAGAAATTGTAACGCAAAATTCACGCGAAGAAAAGCGCACTCCGAATTGGCTACATATATTTTTAGTATCTCGGAAATCTCCCCGATAAGAGGGACTTTGGGTGGTTAACTCATTTTATTATCGTTCACTGGGTGGGACTGTCGAAATTCGCCGGGGGGCTTAACCTTGACACACATCGCGGTGAAAGACTGACAATTTTCATCGGGGATTGAGTCACCGCGAGTATAGGGTACATTATACTGTCTGGAGCTTCGCGGTGCGATGATTGCCAATTCGCCTTTTATGTAACGCGCGCCGATGATGTATCATTTGAAAATCGAGCGTATACCCCATTCCAGTTCGGCTTATTTGATTTTAAAGCTTTAACCGATCGCGCATTACGAATTATTATATCAACGGCGTTTATAAATTTTCTGCAGTTTTTCAGTGATACACGCTCCTATTTTAGTGAGGTAATAGGCCGCAGGCTCATTTGCGCTCCTGCTATATAGGCCTAATTGTGTAATTGAACGTTACGCGAGAGAATGGATAATTACAGATTTATGTATTACGTTTGTTCTACTTAATTTAAATAGCATTTTTAAGGATTCATGAGGCCGTGCATATTATTATTACGCTTCATTGTTAAGTACCGTCATCCACATAGCTTTTTCTGTCGCCGTAATCGGCCGTTTTATTATGTCGCTGCAGATGGCGTTTCTTAATAAATCAAATATTTCGTTCTCCTCGGCTTGTAAATTAAATTCTTTCTGAAGAGCCATAAAGTCTATAATAACACGGCATTACTATCTAAATGTGAGAGTGAAAAACTGCTCAATAAGAATGTACTTAGCATACCGCAGCCATAACATTCCTGGCTCATTTTTGAAACTGTACTTCGAGAGGAAACTTAATAATACAATTCGTCTTCTCTTAAAAAAAATTGACGAGTCTAAACGCGAAGTCAATTTATTCTTCAGTTGATTGGGCCGTCGTGGTCGTGTAATTAGTAAGTATAGTCTTTCTCTCTCACTCTACAAAATGCAGCCACATGTAATACAAAGAACCCGAGCAAAATTGTATAAAAACTATAAACTTCTTTTTTTTCACGTCAAATACTCTATAAAATTGAATTAGTGAAAAAGCACTAATTTATAGTGACTATGCACTAATTTGAATAGTGCAAAGTGCTCTACTATGAATTAGTGGAAATATACTATTTAAAATAGTGAATAATTATTAATTTCCACTAATACAACTAAGTAGAAAATTTTTTAACTATTTCAATTAGTGAAATTCTACTAATTGATAGTGGAAAATCTGTTCACTAAAAAATTAGTGGAATTTACACTAATTCAACTTTAGAGAGTACGTGTGCTGAATTCACTTTACTTTATTTCAAATTCAGTACCAATGAGAAGCAAACATTTCTTCGCTCAAATTATATCTCAAAGTAAGAAGAAGGAAAATTAACAAAGAATTCAAAATAACAAGTAGGAACAAGCTAAACAAAATAATCGAATCAATCGAGAATCCGGTCCGAGTCTCCAGGTCGACGTCAGTCCTCGCGGATAGCATATTTCACTCAATCTCCGGCGGCTGCTCCCTTCTCTTCGAGCGGCCGGGCTCGTGCGCGCTTACCCGGCATTATTTTTCGCGCGCGCGTGCCGAGATTTACGAGGTACGTAGTTGTTTTACGTAATGTCACGGGGCCGCCTTCGTACCCATAGGCCCTGCGCCCCTTGGAAACGTTAAAATTAGATGGAAGCCGGGTTCTCGCCGCGTGGCGGACCGCTCGACCGGATGCGCCGAGTGCCTCGCTCGACTAAACGATCGGAAAATTTGTTTTCGCAGGCGTTCCTCTGTTTCATTTTCGGACTTCAAAGTTACAGCAGTTGCCTCGACGTAAGGAGGTGTTTTACGATTGCCCAAGAGCCGCGATAAATATTTTTCGGAATTCATTTTTATGTCTTCGACGGAGGAAGAGGTTCATTAAGGCGAGAGCCGAGGAGAATGAAAGAATGGCGCACTGTATTTGTAAAAAAAAAAAAAAATATATATGAAGGAAGGTTTATAGAGCGTGCCGAAGGAGGCTCGAGTGTTAGGTCGATTACCGCGGAACGAATGGGGCGCATGGAAATTGCGAAGAATAAGAAGTTATGCAAATTAACGCGATCGCATCACCGGCTTCAAAGGCGACCGCAATGACTCTTCTCGAGAGCGATCTTGTATGTATTATCTTCTCGTTGGAACTTCATGAAAATTTTCCGATTTCACCTTCTACTAAGTCGAATTGTGTCATTATAAAAGAAAGGTTAAAAGTAAATGGTATAGGATACTTTAAACTGCAAAGGATCAAAATTGGACTGAAATCACTATGACATCACTGGAATTACACAGAAATCATACTAGTAATCATGAAATGAAATCGTTCAATTTTATAGAATAGAATAAAATAGCCATTTATTGTAAATTACAGTATTTACAAAGATTTTCAAAAATTTCGGATATATAAATATAAATAAAAAAGTTTTTAAAATAAAATACTTAATAAAAATACAAGATAAATAAATCGCAGCCATTTTAAAATTACAATAAATATTGCACTTGGTGATATCACAGTAATCTCTTAAATAATTAATACAAAAGAGTAAGTCACAAGTTCAGGAGTGATATCACAGTAGGTTAATTTAAAACGACTAGATACAATAATACAATACATCAGACTATTCTCATCGCAATTGATAAAAATAGATTAAAAATAAGAATAGAAATTATTATAAAATCTAATCGACAAAATTTTATAATCTTAAATCTTTTTATGTTAAAATTGTTAAAGCATAAAAATAGTTTCCAGCTTTTCCGAAATAATCTCCGTGCGTTAGTCCGTAATTATGACTACAATTACCAGCGAAAAGTGAGGTACATAAGAAGCTCCATGCCCGAGCGGCACAATGGAGAGCAGAGAGCGCTCATTGACCGGTGCTTGCAGCCGCGGCGGATCGGGTGCAATTAAGACCTCACGAGAGCGCGCTTATTAGATAATCCCTCGCCGGTATAGCGCACACCTTGCTCGAGCGCGGGGAAAGGTGGGCGCGCCGCTTTTTTCGGTTGGCCGTGACCCGCTTCGCGCCGGCCTTACGTAAGCCGTCGCGCTGGCTCGCCGATTATCCTCCGCCGCCGTCGCTGCGCTTCCCTCCTTTCCTCGCCGACGAACTTGATCTCCTTCTTCTTTTTCTTCTTTCTCCGTGGCTCCCTTCCTCCGTAGCTCCATGGCTTCGGGGAACTCCGTCGAAATTCGACGTATTTTTGGAATCGACGGAGAGAGAAGGATAGAGAGAGAAGTCGAAAGTACACCTGCGGTGACGCGCGGCGTGCTGTGTCGAAATGCACGAAAAATTCAAATAAGTATTACGTGATTCGCATGTAATAATATTAGATAATAATTATCTCATAATGTGGGGATATATTATGTATAGTAATAAGTATGACCTCATAGCTTTGGCAGTCACGTGAGCAGACTAACTCGTTTAAGTGCACTGTAACAGTATTCGCTGGGAATTTTTCTTTTCTTCGCTAGATTTTCGCGTGGATTTTCCTTATTGACCGACTTTCGGATATACTGCGGTTCGAGACCTGCAACTTGGTGGTTCAAAGCGTTTTTTAATTGCTCGGAGAATTAAATTTTAAATGAAAGAGACACCGACGTCTCCTTAAATAAAGAAAATTTATCGATTAACGTTCGTAATTCAACAAATTTGACGTAGCAAATTCATTAAGGGGACATAAATTTTGCTACGATTATTTATTTACTTAATCATTAGACAGGCTTATTCGAAGCCCATTACGGCTATTGCACAACGATTCTGAATTATGTTGTCACATTTTCATGAAAACAATTTTTACATTTTTTACATAATCCCGGGGCATTTAGTAACTCTCAATAAAAGGCAAAATCATGCAATCAGAGACAATCATTTTTCAAGCCGCGCCGCCTATACATCATCCGATCACAATTTCGCTAAACCGATGCAGTTTAAGCTCGCGAATCGCGGCCGCGCTCTTTTGACAAATACTCGATCTCCCTTACCCCCTCGGCGATTACGTCACCCGTTAAAAAGAAGTAATTCCATTTTGCCAGCCGCCGGCGGCATCGTTTAGGTAAACAATTCGAGCTCTCGCCGGCAAAAGAAACGGCGAAACAGTTTATCTAATTAGAAACTAAACGGCCGGCGGGACGTTGCCATTAAGCCGCAATAATAAGTTGCGAGCGTGACGAAAGCTCGACAATCCCTCGCGGATCTATAGAATTGGCAACAGAGTTCTTTTGATTTCGTATGGGCTTCTTGCGTAACGAGTCCCCCTCTTTCCTCCCTTCTTCTCCTGCTCCTTCACTTCTCAACCCCGCAATCCAATTTAGAGGCGCGTTTTCCAGGCGCGCGCCCGCCGGTCTTAGGGTTTTCGCAATAGTTCCTAGCGGTTGCTGGAATCCGTCTAATCTGTGCCGGCCGCGGGTACACGATGAATGCCGTCGGCGTAAGAGCGCCGGAGGTTGCATAGCGTTGCTACAGATGCAAGCTACTGGAGCTGAATTTCGTGGCGAGTGATCGATTCTACGACATTGCGATAGATGCGCCGATTTTGGCTTGCATTTCTTTTTTTTGCTTTCTCATAGAGAAAGCCTTGTGTCGCCAAAATTTTTCGATCTTCAGATTTTGACGTAAAAGTA
>JAWWEN010052276.1:0-11033 GCA_035582955.1 Sycophila texana | reverse complement strand
TAATTACATAACGGAGGGCAACTAACTCCTAGTTTTTCATAATTTTGTTTTTATTAATTGTTATAAGTAAATTAGTTCTATTTTCGTCTGCTATTTTGTGGCGCGAAATTTGAATTTTTAATTGGCTTTCAGACCCCCTTCGGCTAAGCGTTATATTGTATAAGCTTAAAATTGCAAGAAAATTGTTGAAAAGAGTTTAAATGTTTTGAGGTAAGGTTGCCCCATTCTAGAAACTAGTCATAAAATATTAAAAAAGGCGTTTCATTCATAGGTACAAATAAGCTAGTTTTTTTTACCTATTAACAAGCTTGGTTGCCCTTTCAAATTTTTACCAGACAGGACGTATCATGAGTGTAACTTCTATGGTTTCATTTTTTTTCTTTTTTAAATTTTTTATCAAAATTCTGATTAATGTTATTTATTTAAACTTCACAAAACACCAATTTTTTATTTTCCAAAAAATCGCGAATATTTAAAAGTATTTAAATTTGTTTTTTATTTTCTGTTCATCTATGTCATTCTTCCTTATAAATAGGGTGGTGAGGCGGTTTCTTTTGATTGTTTGTATTTTCAAGCAAATGACATTGTTCAATGCGAGCCGAGAAATATCGCTATCTGGCAACTTTGCTTCTCTGTTTCATTTTACCTCAGAATCCCTTAATTAATCAAAATTTCCATTAACCAAACCCATACACCGTGTGCAACGATCAATATCGTTTCTGTGGTTGTTCAGTTGTTCTGTGATTATAATGAGATTGACGTGCATGTTTACGAAGGTACGATTTTGCGCACGTTTGCTCAAAATAAGCTGCGTAAAATTGTACCTGAGGAAAATGAGGTTCGATACATGAGCGAGAAGGTGACTTTAGACTCATGAAACCTTTTCAAACGTCTCACGAGGCTAAAATAACTTTCTCGCACCTGTATCGAAATGTTCTATTACCGCACTTGCATCGAAATGTACTATTCCCGTACTTGTTCCGAAATTAACTATTCCCGCACTTCTATCAAAATGTACTATTCCCGCAATTGTATCGAATAATTTACTAACCCTTCAGTATAACTTTTATAACTTCACTTTTAAATTTTCGTACTTTCAAACTTCACTCTTCAAATATTTGTACTGTCTTCAAATATTTTGTACAAACCGTTATTTTATTTCCTTTATCTGTACATATTTTCGAGAAATAGGTTTTGTAGATGCTGAACGAGGATTCATTTAAGTTCTATATTATCGAAATTTAATAATAAAATTGAAGTTTATAAATTAAACTTAGATGTAATAACGCATAAATTATTCATTTAAGAAAATTAATTACATTATCTATATTAAACATGTTCTGTTTCTCTTTTATGATTTCAGATTGCAATTTTAACAAGGGCATTAGCAACTCACCTAAAAATCGAGCGGTACTAGAATTTGTAGAAGTAACTGCTTCGGTTGATGAAGATAGTTCTGATAATCGTAGCTTAGACGAGAAAAGTGTAAGTGAAAATTGTAATATAAATGACGAGGATTCAACAATGAGTGGAAGTGATAGAATACCACCATTAATGCACAATTCTCTGAAGTACTGGTCCAGTAATTTCGATAAAAGATGGAATGGGGTCAATTCATCTCGGGGACGTCATCATTTTCCTCAAAGAAACCCAAGTGAATGGTACAATCAGCAGTATCCAGAGAAGGATAGGTATAACGGCAGAAACAGTTACAATAATCAGAATAAGCATTTTAATCAACAAAGAAGTAATAAGGGAAAATACAATCCTCAGTTTAGGGAAAATCGCGCGACAAGAAATTCTGAAAAAGAAACGGAAAAATCCTCAACTTTAAAAGCAAAGTTATCTGATGTAGATAGTATTATTAATGATATGGATAAAATAATACAGGAAAATGGCGATTGCAAAGAATTAAAGTCGAAGGAAAATAATTCTACTACTGAAAACGAAAAAGTGTGCAAAAAGGATAGCGCAGAAGAATCTTCCGATAAAAAAGAAGCAGAGTGTAACTCAGATGAAGAGAAATTAACTGGGGAAAAATATAAAGACAGTGATAATGCAAAACATAATACAAAAAGTGAAAGTGAAGAAAAAGATTGTAAAAAGGATGATTTATCTGTGACCAAAGACTGTGATACAATTGTATCTACACTGGAAAATGCTATAAGTGAAACAAAATCAGAAAGTATCAGTGTAGACGTAGAAAATAAGTTTAGTTCTAGTGTGCTAGAAAATCCCAATAATATTACAAAAGATTTATCTGATTTTAATGAATTAAGTTTGAAAAAGGATTCTGCAGCGGAAAACAATGCAATTGTTACAACAGCATCATATGATAATGAAACTTTGAAAAAAACAGATGAACAGGATAATATTCCAAGTAATCAGATTAATGAACCTGAAGAAACCAAAGATGAAGATCATGACAGTGTTGATTTGAATGGAGATACTCAAGATGATGAAAAAAATGAAAGTGAAAAAAGTATGGATGGAATTAAAGAACAGACAATTAGTACAAGTGAAGGTAATGGTGTGAAATTAAATAGTGATATAGAAATAAAAGAAAATTCTAGTTTTTCAATAAATGAAAAATCAATTGATATTAGTGTATTGGAAATTAATGAAAGCGAAAATAAACCTGATGCAACTGTTGAAGATATTACTAAATCCGTAGAAATAGAAATTAACGCAAAACCTTCTAATTCAATTTCTATTGCCGATTTAAAAAAGTGTGACACTGAAGAATCAAAATCTTCAGCAGATAAAGACGAAGAAGGTTCCTCGAAAATGTCTCCTTTAGTAATTGATGAAAGTAGCTGCAGTCAAGAGGAAAAAATGTCATTGGATGAAGATGAGGAAGAATCAGACGGATCCGTTAAACAATGTAAACAAAATAATGTTGTGAATAATAATGAAAAAACAAGTTCAGTCGAAATTAATGGACCAGAAAAAATGACTGCTGTAATTGAAGAAGTAGATTTAGTTGATAATGAATCAGAAACAACCGGAAGTACCTCAGATAATCAGGCCGAAACCAACTCGTTCGAAAATAAAAAGGATGCCAATAATTTGTTAGTTAGTAATAACAATACATCACAATTAGTTCCTATAAGTACTGAAAGTAACAAAAATAATGAAGAGGAACGAACAGTAGCTATTAAAAGGCGACGCAGGAGAAGGCACAACACTTTGGACGACATTATAGTAAATGAACTTCCACTTGGTGAGTAACATTTTTTAATTAATTATTCAATTTCTCTGTGAAAACTATAAAAGGATATAGATTTGAATATTTGCTATACAAATTAATATCAATGAATTAGTCATTTTGTTACGAAACCACAAAGCTTATTAAATTAATATAGTGAGTGAAAAAATAGTTTTAACGTTTTTCTTGTGTTTTGTTATACTTTCACACAATTTAAAACCCGTGGATTACATAAAACAACTGACTACAAAAAATAATAAAAATAAATTTAAGAGCACACCTATCGGACAATTTTTTTGATTCCTTAGGTGTCCCCCAACATGAAAAAAAATCGAGAACACGGATTATCGATTGCCAAACTTTTTTACCGGTCATATACGAGAAATTTATGAGGAATTCTAATAGAAAAACGCGTTAGAGGGTTCAACAAAATTAAAAAAAAATGTTGTGGTAGGCCTATTTTAAATTTTTTTTTCTTTTTCTATAGGGTGTACAGTAGACCAAAAAGATGTTAGCACACGTTTTCGAAATATGTATTTATTTATCTTCTTTTAAAACACAAATTTTTTTAATTTTGCGTTTTCAAATGAAGCGGCAACTTCATTTCGCGCAGCGGCCGGGAAGTAGGCGTTTTCCGGCCGGAGGGCAGAAAGAAGAATTGAATTGCGAAATAAAAATATCTATATTGAAAAGATCGAAGTTGAAAAACGATAGTTCTCTTCAATTTTAATAGTGAAATAGATAAATGGGTGGATGGATGGATGAATAGCATAAATAAATACATGAAGGTCGAAGTTAGATCTTCTTTTTTTTATAGTAAAAACTGTATTGGAATCAACTTCAAGATGCACTATTGCATACGTGAACATTTTCCCAGCAGATTTTGACAATTTTTAATGAGATGTCATCCTCTAGTGAATTCACTACGAAAAATATTGTCTAACTACTAACTACTGGGTTGAGCTTGGCCGTTTTTATGACTAACTTTTCATCTTCGTTAAGGAGGTTTATCTGGTACGTAGCTAGTCAAAACAGCAACTATGCACCAACGCACGTGTAGCTTCTGTGATACTCGCTCTTTCTCATTCGTACGTCTGAGTGCGATATAACCTATCAGCATTTTATTTATTTCCACGTATTTATACTTATCTTCTTAATGTTTTCATTATCAATAAATGATTCACGCACATTGTCTTTCTATTAAAGAAGTTTCGTCGAAGTTCGTTCATTGTTTTATAAGAAGTAAATGAAATCAATTTTTCATAAGAGCCTGTGTTAAAAGTGTTAATGATAAAACGTTCATTGATTGCTCGTTATGCTAGGTATTACCTAAACCTCTTAAAAATTTAACTGAGTTCTTTTTAATCATACCGAATTTCGTCAAAAGCTGTCCGTTAATTTTTTAACCAGATGAACCTCCTCAAAGCTCACTATCATCCCAATTTATCGAGTCAAATGAACAACTTATCACGAAGAAAGTGTGTGTACTTCCGGTACAATCGAGCGCGTGACCGCAACTTAGTAACTTGCTAAGCATGGATTCTCTTATAGCTGCTGACGCGCGAAAATTGGGACTCTTAAAGAGTTTTAGTTAAGCAGTTGAGTGTGTACCAATGAGATTAGCACTTGCTCCTGACACTTTATGCAACTCGTCATTTGTATCTTGGTATGCACTCTCTTTTTCTCGTTCTTTCTCATTATCGAGGTAACAAACTACCAATCCTGCATTCATGTATATGTCATTAAAGCCGTGTGTTTTTTCTCCGTCCTTTTCCACTGGTTTTACAGCATAATTCATTATATTTTTGGATGTACATCATATTCGTTGAGAACGTTGTCTGTACAAAAGCGCAACATCTTCTTCTTCGTTCAATATTTAACATCGATATGCTACTATTCGTATTAATGTCATGTAGGACTTTTTGAAGTTGCGTCAGATGGTTCTACAGTGAATTGTGGATTCATAGCCTTGAAATATTATAGATACTTGAAAAATCAATGGTGTCTCAAAGGCACTTTCGGCACAGACCGAAACGTTTTTTTGGATTTTATATTTCACGCGTACGATTCTTCTGATGGCGATGCCACTTTATGTCCTCATTTGAAACCAATCAATGAAAGAAAATGACAACGTCGCCAGAAAAGTTGTTGTACCCTCGGCTCGAGTTGATTCTCGAAGAACAATTCAAAAATTTGCAGCGTCGCATAAAAATTTCTAGGCGCTAGACAGAGATGAGAAATTTTCATGCGACGTTGCAAATTTTTAAATTGTTCTTCGAGAATCAACTCGAGCCGAGTGTGCGTACTATTTTTTAGGCAATGTAGCTTTTCTCGGGGCACGTTTTAAAAGAATTTAATGCTGTGGAGTAGAGGATATGGTCAGGATACTAATACCTCTTTACTCTCTAAAGTTCAATGTTTGTAGCCCTATTGAAAAAAATCAGGTGATTTGTCAAAATTTCGCACCTGATAAATCACCTGACAAATTTTTTCGAAAGTTTGAAAATGTAAAAAAGACTAAAAAGTTTTATAATATGTTTTCCGATGTACCATCAGGATGATAACACCAAACGGCAAACTTTAAAGTAAAAAAGATGTGTATTTAAGAAATTATAATTACAGTGCAACTTTAATTTTGAAAGTTACATGACATTTTGGCATGAGATCTCACGACCTGACAAATCACCAATAGGGAGGTTTCACTAATTAATAGTAGAAAAACTATTTACTATACAAAAATTAGTGAAATTTCCACTAATTCAACTTTAAAAATTAAGGATTAAAAGAAAAATTGGGTAGATCGAGGATTGGTTTAGACATAACCTAAAAATCAAAACAATTGCTCTTAATTTTAAAATAGGGCACACGATATAAAAATAGTTTTAGAATTCGATGATTACTTTAACAGAGAACGGAGTGAGGCAGAAACGACGATCGGCGCGGAATGCTGAAGAGATGATTCGCAAAGAGATTCTGAAGGACGATGAAGAGGATATCTCGAGCGACGAACCAAGTCGAATGGTCACAATTAATTACAAAAAGGCAATCCTTCACGGACCGCCGCTTTCGCCACCTTCCCTCAAGCGCACCGTCGATGATCTCGAGGATGTCAGCGAAAATGCAACTATTAAAAGGTTAAAAGCTACCGCGGAAGCTTCGACGACGGAGGCTGCGCCGTTGCCAGGCAAGGAATTCGTACCTGTCGCTAAACGAGATGGGGAGAGCTCGTCCGAAGTAAAGGAGCTCGTCAGGCGCATATCCACCGAGGACATCCGAGGAAAGCTGAAGAAACTTACTCAAGAGGTATTAAAATAAAATAATCACAAATTTATTTTTTCGAAACAAATTTTGTGTAACAAATAATCGTTTAAGACGGTTTTGGAATATTCTTCTTCTGTAGAAACAACCAATTTTGATTCTACTGGAGCCTTCAAAAACGCACTGCGGTCCCTCACTGCTAAATTTTAGTTTTTATTATGTAGCAATGAGTTTCTATTCTACTTTAGTTTTCATTTGACTGTTTAGTCCGTTTGATGATTTAAATAAATAATGAATGAATAAATAAGTAAACATGGACCGGTTTATGACTTTTCTACTTTGAATAATTCAGAGTAAATTCAAAATTTATAATAAATACGATTTGCATGTGTTATTTGCAGGAAATGGAAGCATTGTTGCTGCAAAAGACTATCGAGTGCATAACCATTCGTGGCGAAATGGGAAAACTCAGGGAACAAGCGCGACAGTCGAAATTAAATCACGAAGCAACTCGTACCAAGTGCCAACAGCTTCAAAAGCAAGTCGAAGGGTTCGAAATGGTTTTGAAACGCATCAATTTCGATAAAAATAGTAATAATGATAAGTTCATTCCACCCATCAAAATAACTCGATCCGTTGGACTTCAAGTCAACTTCGTAGCGGTAAGAAATACCTATTTATTATTGTTTTTTCTTATGTATCATTTAGTGAGGGCCTTATTTTTAATGTTCCATTGGCGTTTAATCTTTAGACCGCCAAAGTTTTTCAAAAATTAGCATGCCATTGCTGATGTCTATGAAATGTGAAACGAACATCAAATTTGACTTAAATAAGCATCGACCGCTAGGATAAAGTTTGTTCTGCAGGCCGTAGTCCTAGATTAACCCCTTAACTGGCTATGTAACATATATGCACAAAAAAAAGTCGTGTCAAAACTGGCTATGTATCGTATATGCACATATTTGGATAACTTCGATATTTCGTAATAGACTTAAACCCCTAAAAACAATCTTTTACACCTAAACATAGTATTTGTGGCTACCAGTTTGGCACGAAAAGCTATAAAAGCCTTATCCGCTTCCGCCCCCGTTGCATAATGTACTATTTTTCCATACCCCCGCTTAAAGTTCGTACTTTATCCCCGCCGAACCAGCAAATAAAGTGATGCCTTATTTCCCTACCCTCACTCTAGTTCCCAGCGCCACACGCATTGTGCCCTCGCCTTCGGCTCGGGCACAAACGGCGCGGTGGCGCTAGGAACTAGAGTGAGGTTAGACAAATCATGCAGCACTTCTTTTTCCTTCTCGGTACGGAAAAAGTACGAAATTTACGCTGAAGTATGTAAAAAAATCGTATATTGCACTCGGAAATATAGTAGGCTAGCGAACCCTATGCGATTGTCGCCCTCGCTTCGCTCGGGCAACAACTGCCCCACAGGGAGCATATACCCTACTTTAGTCCCTCGGTGCATAATATACTATTATAACACGCTTGCGTGTGATAAATAGGCGTTTACCGCACTAGTGTTATAAATAAATAACCGATCCCCATCATAATTTTTTGAACAACATTTGATAACGCATAACTTTTGAATCCTGTTGGTTGATACTCTTCTTATATAAGTATTTATATTTGAAGAATTTAGAGAATTACGCCACCATATTGTCTCGCCGGTGGTCTAAAGGCTAATATAGTATAACGAGTAATTGAACCAATAACCAAAAAGATGTAGAGATTATAAATGTGATAACAGAATCCAAACTCTGTTTTAAATTTAGGCAATGAAGCCAGGAACCGGTAGTGCGTCGAACCCATCGAAGACAGTATCGACGACAGCTGGTTCGGTGTCAGTGGACACGCGACCGAACAACCAGAGTGCGCGGAAGGTGTTGAAGACGCGATCACCGCGACGACCGGACTTGGCAACGACCAACATTGCACAGACTCCAAATCCAATTGCGGTGACAACGACCGTCGGGGGCCCCCTCACACCAACTACCATCGTTATGAATAAGACCGTAGACATGGTCAACAAGCGTACGATAACACTGCCGAGTGCGACCAACATCGTGCAGCTGATGTCTGGTCAACAGCCCGTTGTCGTGAATTCTAGCGTGGGCGGAACCACGAATCGCACCGCCACGATCACGATGCAACGACCAAACGTACAACAGAGTAACAAAAGCAGCAGCAACGACCTGATCGACCTCACCGACGAAGAGGATAAGTCCAAATGTGAGTGAAATTAAAACTTTTTTTAATCGTCGTGCCACAAGTTAGGTATCAAATTGATTGACGGATCCGGATCCGGATCTTACGAATCTCAGATCCGACGGATCCGGATCTTATGAATAAAAATCCAAATTATTATTCTAATTAAAAAAAAAATTTTAAAAATTATATTAAAATAACGGTGTTAAACCTGATCATTTATCCGTAGGCTACGGATCTTAGATCCGGATACTTGAGTATCCGGATCCGTACGATCCGCAAGGTCCGGATCCTTCGAATTTGAGATTCGAATCTATTCGGATCTCGGATATCCGGAGCTTCGGATATCTGGATAGTCGGCATCCCTAGTATCAATGCACCATGTGACAAGTGTGCTGAACTGCAAATGTCTTTTGTATTCTTGAACAATGAGTAGATACTTAGGCCCAACAGTGGTTCCAAAACGGGATAACGTCTATTCCGAACGAAAGTGATCTTCTCTGATTTAACGTATAATAGCATATCGCTTGCACTTTAATTAGCACTGTTATTACCTGAAAGGAATTTCAATCTACGGAAAAAAGTGCAATATAAAATTCTAGATTTCTGGTTTAGAACCAAAACGCTTTCAAAATATTAGTTTCATTGCGTTCAAATTTGAACTACTGTAAACTAATAGACTGCATTTGAAACTCTAGTCTGGTGGATAGAAGAAGGGGTAAAAATATTGTATTGTATTTTCACCAACTCTACCATGTCCCAAATCGGAATTTTAATTACATGTTCGCTGAAAAATAACAAAATTAATAGTCAAAGAGTAACTGAGTAATTACTCTCTAGTTCTATAACTGACTTGCTATTTGGTTTCATGTTAGAACATCTGAACATCTAACAACATCCTGACTGCAATTATTTTGATATACTTGACCCTAACCTTAAATTTAAAGCTTTGCCAAATATGGTAGCTTATTAGAGGGTCGTGTTCATATAAGAATTTATTATGATTCCCAGAACTCACGGTAACATGTGATAACGTAAAGGTTAGGTTAGATTAAATACGAGCATACAAAATCAATACTCTACAGTGTTGCCAGATGTAACTCAATGCGTATCCTCTAAATTATGATGCAATTTTCTGAAATATTACAAATATTTTGTATTTTATAATTGAAAGCTCACTCCAGTTTTTGAAACATTTAAATTTCATCAAATTACATTGGTCGATTCTATTATCGATCGTAGAACTCCTATTTAGAACTAGATAAGCTGAACATTTCCTTATCACTAGAAGTAGCCAACGTTTTTCCCGTTTTGCATAAAAAAAACTATTTAAATAAGAAGCTAATAAAAAAATTGACATTATTTTTTTATTATTAATAAATTTTTAGCTGCTGCGGTTACGCCCATAACGACTACGATTTCAAGACCTCGAGTACTGCAAGCTTTCCCAGCTAGCGTGGCATTAACGAATGCTACAAACCTTCGATTAGTTCAAGCTGGTAATCCCGGGTCTCAAACTACCATAATGGTGAGTAACTAATATAAAAATTTTTAAATATTATTATCATTATGACTATTATTTTATTAAACTGTAACCTTTTGATTAATCATTTTAGAATAATGGAAACTCACAAAGACTGACTACTTATGTAATGCAAAGCGGCGCGAATGGAATGTCAAGGCAATTAGTATTAGCGAATCCAAATACAGTAAGTTAATTGTTTACCTTTAATTAATTAACAAAAATGTCAATAGTAAAGGCATAATTCATATATTAATGAAATACCGTTTTCCTTTTTAATTTAGATAAGGCCTGTGACGAGTGTCGCCACTCGAAACGTTTCAACCATTAGTTATAAACCAGGTAAAAAACATTTTTTATTTTATTTTTATTGGATCAATTAATAGTCATTGAGTTTGAGAACTATAATGGATTACTTTTTAGGAGTGCCAACAATAACTAGCGGTGGAACCGTCAGGGTATTGACAACGCAAGCTCCCACTGCCAACGTCCAAGTAGCCCGAGTATGTTTTACACTATTAATAAAAAAAAAAACTTAATTGTCATAAGGGTCTAAAAAAAAAATTCTTTTTTATAGCATCCAGCACCACTGCCCGATACGCCTGTGGTAGAATCGAATCCGTTGTGGAAATTATCTCCTCCAGCACCGTCGTTAAAAATATCGAAAGTAGCAACTGGTATGTAAAAATAGTATATTATGCAACAAGTGCGTAATAGTACATTATGTAACAAGGGGCGAAAAGTGCAGATTTTTCCCGCGGATGAATTTACTGCCCGATCGAGCAGATTTTTCACGAGGGTAGTTTACTGCCCGAGCGAAGCGAGGGCAGTAAT
>JAWWEN010052275.1:0-11035 GCA_035582955.1 Sycophila texana | reverse complement strand
GTGTGCTTTCAAAATTTTTTTTTTTATTTTTAATACCCCAGTTGTTTGTCTAAGTCCGTAGAATCGCACATATGCATTTATAAAAAAAAAAATTTGTTGCAAAAATTACTTAAGTCTTTACATTTTTTAGTTTTGAATCTTAAAAGAGATCGGTTCATAGAATTTCGATTAAGTGTTGTATCTTATTTTTAGTTCCATAAAAGTAATATTAAATAAAAACTAAAATTAAGAAAATCATCAATTTTAATTAATTATTAATTAATTTTAATTGAAATTATTAATAATCAATTGATGTATTAGTTCATTGGTAGTTAGTAAAAGATAACTCGTGCGACTTAAAATTCGTTTTACCTCCGTTAATTATATTAGCCAGAAACGAGACCCTTTCTCACCTAATTGTCGTCAAATCTAAAGCCCAATTCAAGAACACATATGTCATTCCTATACAAGTATAACTAATTTATTTTTTTCCCACAAAACCCAAAGGGAATCTGGACAACTGACTATACAGTCAATTATTTATTCGAGATACTATCCGTGAAAGTTCA
Organism: Sycophila texana; assembly: GCA_035582955.1. NCBI lineage: Eukaryota > Metazoa > Arthropoda > Insecta > Hymenoptera > Eurytomidae > Sycophila > Sycophila texana. Next base: position 10,487 of record JAWWEN010052275.1, on the reverse strand, counting down.
CTCACAAAACTGACCCCTCTCCCCCCAGGCAAAAAATTAATTGAAAGCAGAAGTTACCCCCAGAAGAAATCAACGCGAGGAGCGATCGCACTGAGTATACACGGCGTTATCAGGCCAAAAATAATATTATTATTATGGCCCGAGAGCAAAGGCAAACCAAACAAAAACGATTTAATTAAAATTTAGCCCGAAGTGCCGGAAGACGCGGCTCACGGCATATATACACAACAGCTAATAAAAAGGAACAACGAATTCGCTTATATTCGCTGTGAAATCTCCGACGGAAGAGGCTTCTCCGCTCGGCGAAATTCCCGCCTCTCTTCATCGAACTTTACGCGGACCCGCAAAAAGCGCCCGCTGCTTCTCGGAACTTCTAACGAATCTTTGACAGGCATTATTACCGGCCGCGCGACCTCCTTCCGCATTTCGCACACTTACACACACACACACACACACGCACACAGGTACGTATTTACCTCCATTCAAAAGTTCATAATGAAGGCACGAAGCACAAAATTTGTGTGTGTGTCCGCATGTGTGCACGCATTTATGTATTTATATGAATGGATGCGGGCATATGCGTGATGTGTGTTTCTGCGTGTGTATGCGAATGGATGCGGGTATGTGTGTGTTTGCATGCGCATGAGTGCGGGAATGTGTATGTGTGTGCGTAAAAGCTGCGGCAAGCTGGCGATATAAAGCCAATGAAATAATTCCGGGTTTAATTGAAGCTGACATGCGCGTGAGTCGTGCCGTATACACCCTCCCCCTTTCCCTTCAGCGTCCTTTTGACGCAGTCGTCGTCGCCAGCAGGCGACTCTTACGTAACAGACAACGAGGCTCGCGAGTTTACGGTTGGCATTTAATTAAGACGGTCTATGAATAACGCATAGTTCATCATGTGTTTAGGGGAAATTTTGGCAAATAAACGCAGTAGCGGCGTCGGTGGTGCGCCTGCTTGATTTGAGACTAAGGAGGCCGAAATTTATGCCCGACAAATAACTGCGGCCGACTGTCGGCCTTTCGCCTTCGCTCGCTCGCGGAAATAATTGTTTAAAGCGGAAATGTATTAAATTTGATTTAAGCCGCTCGGTGTGTATGTGTTGTAAGCCTTTGCAAGCGCAAAGGAGGGAATATTTTGATGAACCACGGAGTCTGCGCTAATTTAATTGAGGAAAGTTATACTTGCCTCAGATTAATAGCTGTTGTTAGTTAAGCTAAGTGCAGTGTTTATTGGTGAATTGTTAAGTTATTTCAATTGCATTCTTTAATATTGCATGCGATTCTCACAGTTTTGTGATGAAGGTTTATTTATTTATACAAAGTATTGAAAATGTGTCGATGTGTAATTTTAGAATTTAATATTTAAATTTTAATAATGAAAGAAGATTGTGTCTGTTTAGTTTCATTAATATAGATTAATAAAGTAACCAGATTTAAAATGTTCCAATTATTTTGATATTTATTTTAAATAAGAATGTATAACTTATTAATTTACATAAAAATTCATAGTACATTAGATTCATACAAAAATTGTCTATACTTTTTTTTTATAAAGGCAAGAGATAATTTACTGAAAAGTAGCGAATAAATTAAATTATTCGATAACTTTATTCGTCATAACTGTTCAATTTGTCTGATCAGCTATTACCTTTTCTCGTTTTAAAATATTGAATACTTAATCAAAATAAGTTCGTATACAACGGTAACGCTAAACATTTGTCTTTATCTTTCTTTGATTTTTACCCAACCTCCTTTTTCACAGTTTTCGACGTTATCTGGTGCGTTTCATCCGTTATTTATATACTTGTATTTTATCGTTACCATTTACTTGGATACTCCATAAGAATTTATGTGGGTCGAGTGTAGTTTATTTATCAATTAATTATTAATTTTCAGTCTACTTTTTAAATGTACCTGCAATTATAATTGTTATCGGTGATTATTAATGCAAAATTTAATCAGTAATTTAGGTAAGTGCGTTAACCACTTTCAGTTTAAGTACAGCGATAATTACAGCCAAACGATGTTATACTGATGATTAAAAATCGATGGACCGTCATTAAGCGCTGTGCTATCAGCTACGCAAAATTCTAAAATATTTTACGTATTATGATCTTAATAATATCAAATATAAACATATCAGTGCATGCATGACATATTTTATCGTATTATAATAAAAATGTATTTACATCGTGCAGCTATATACCGCGATTTCTCTGCTTCATTCATTTTCGAACAGCAAAACACTTAATTAACCATCCTAATAAGCCTGAGTCCTAAATCTAGCTTCTATATCAACATCTGAAAGAACAAAAAGCATCGCTATAAACATCGGGACGGTGTAAAAGAGAAACTGTTCAGGAAAAGACACCAACCAGTGAAATTAGCGCACATTATGAATACATAATAAATGGCACTCAATAAGTGAAAAGGTAATACCGAGGCAGTTGATAAATAAATTTACTATTACGTTTCACCGATCAGATGCAAACGGTTCCTCAATAACACTGATTGAGATGTTTCAATAAAAAACTTACACTTTTTGGTGCAAGTTTCGGGGATATTTCTAACGGTGTACTTTATGAGACACTTGGTTAATGAAATCTAAGCGAAACAAAGACAAGATAGACAAGATTCCAATTTGATATTTTTTTTAGTATTTATTTATTTATTTAATAAATTCAATGGACTATAAAGTCCTTAATTACAAAAATAGAAAATTAAAATGTAGTAAAAACTTAATAAGCTTAAAATTAACTTAAAATCTACAAGTAAATGATCTTAGTATCTTAAAAATGATTTAAAATCACCAAAAATCCGAACTAATCTTCGATAAATAGTTTTACATTTATCAAAGCGAGCTCATAATATGCATCGCATGGTTATACCTTTCCCTTAGGTCCATTCATTTCCCCGCAGCAAAACATTTAATTAACCACCTTAATCAGTCGTATAGCCGGCGAATAAAAAGCGAGCGCAAGATGAAGTAGCATAACGGGCGCCCGAAGCGGACCAGTGTGCTAAACTAAAACGCACAAAATGCCTACAGCGTACACTTTACTCGTGTATACCTGCCGCACACACACACCCCCAGCCGAGCGCGCGGATCGAGTAATAGAGGCTCCCGTGCGCCCGAATCGAAAGCACTCGTCGGGCGCGGGACAAAAAAGAGGCCAGCTCGCGCAAGGAGAATTTAGTGCTTTAATAAAGCTCCCGAACTTGGATACAGCGCCGTAATTCTTTTTGCCCGGAGAGCGCGCGTCCACCCCCTCCTCGCGCTCGCTTACACGAATTGCAGCTCTTTTTATTTTCGGCGACGACTACCACCTCGCAAATTAAAGCGCAATTAATAACTATTCCGCGAGGGTTGGTAGTGCACCCGGGGGGTGGACGCCCACTCCGTCCTCCAGACGGCCCCCTCGGCCCCTGCATCCCGGCTCCGTGCACGACGCACTCGGGATTAATTTCGTAGACGCCTTACTCCTTGCATCCGCCGGTTTTATTCTTTTTAACGAGCTCCAAGTGCGCGTTATACTCTTAGGCGCGACCCTGAGATTTATCGGAGGATTTTTTCGCGGCCCACCGTCTCTCATTCTCTTCGACCTGTTTTTTTTCCGCCTCCAAATGTGCATACTTGAGTGCTGTTAGCACGCCTCTGGGTCTGTGCGAAAAAAAAAACACACTGATGGAAAGATTCAGTTGCCCGAAATTCGCTGACTTAACTGTTAATGAATGTTGATTTGAATAGAGACAAATGCAAATGAATTAACAGTTAAAGGTGCAAGTGGCTCTGTATGCGCGAGAGTTTTTTATGTACGTACGTGCGAGGGTGGGTTCGTATATGCGTATATATTTGTGTGAGTATGTATGTATGTGTGCGAGTAGGTCTACATACTGGAAGTGAACGTGCAGTCGACAAAACTATATTCATATTCTCCGGCGCTCGACTGCGCTAAAGCAGCGCGAGCGTGTCTCTTTCTTTTTTTTTTTATCGCATTTTGCTCATTTTTTTCAACGCATTCACGAATGCACGCTGAAGTGAGAACACGCAGGTAAACGAGAAAAGCACGCTGGTTTTGCTCGTCGTTCCATTTTTTTTTTACCGACGACATGGCTTCGCGGGCTAAAAATGATACTTTTTTTTTTACCTTCACTTCCGCGTTTTTAGCGTTCTACCCGCCGCGAGATAAATTAATGATTCTCGACCCGCGGAATTGCGGAATACTTTATAATTAGCGTAATACTGCAATCAAACGGTATTGTACTGTTGGGCCGTTGTCATATTTTCCTTCTTTTTTTTACAAACACCTACGCTATTTTAGTTATCCAAATTACGGTACTGCGAGCTTAATGGTAAAAACGAATTATCTCGCTAATTTGTAATAAAGAAGCTCTTGAAATTTGGTTTGTTAGTTTTTTTTATTTGTATTATTTTTTAACCGTATGTGTTATTAATTTGCAAAACGTTTATATTTATAAAGATATTATCGAAGAATTAATGCTAAAGCTAGACGATATAAAAAACTATATTAAAAATTTTCTAAAATAAATAATAAATCACTATTATAAATTTTGGTATTGTTCCACTGCTTCACACCGTTGGAGTAACCTCTAGTTTTATTTTTCATTTAATTCCACAAATTTGTTCAAGAATTATTATTAGCGTTATCTCTGTAGGGGTAAAATAAGTATTAAAATTCTTTACTATAGAGCATTTCGTCGACAAAGAGTATAATAATGTATCTTGTAATAAGAAAACAAACTAAACTCATTACTTTATTTTCTTTCACACCGCAGCGTTAAATAACAATGAACCGCGCTATATACACGAATATCACGAAGCAGGCAAATTTAACATTGACTGAATACACAATGCACTGCCTGCAATCACAATGCAATATCATTGTTATATATTATCCGCATCATTCAGTCAATTCCAGGTAGCTACATAATATTGTATTGAACGCAGTATATTCTACGCACATCCTTCCACGGATAAATTATACGAAGAAAAGAAAAGCATGCAGTAAAAAAGTTAAAGAAAAAACATTTCGTAGTGTACAGAAGTAAACAAAAAATGTCTTAGGGTACAAATTACTTAGTTAAAATTCAAACCAGTCGGAACAACTTCTTGCATTTTGATGATAATTGCTCAAACTCATTTAAGCTCGTGACAATTGAGTTAAACTTGCATACAAAATTCATATCAACGTAGCTACTGACGGACAACATTCATTCGGTCTTTTTAATAAATATTTATTTTTAAATCTCTCAACCTAAATAGAAGCTTATCCAAAACATCGCTGATCCAAAGCCTTCTCTGTATAAGAAAGCAAACTGCTGGAAAACCAATTCGTAAAAATGACGTAAAGTTACCCAAAATCCGAACCAGTCTATAAAAACTCTTGCATTTTTCATGCGTACCGATGGCAACTGAAAAAAAAACTTTCACCAAAAAGTATAAGTACCAAAATATTCGTTTAAAAGTAGTTCCGAAAAGTAATACGTCTACACTCGATCAAAATACATTCTTGCAGAACATTTTCAAAATTTAAAAAAAATGTCTATACATATTTCGTCGATAACCTCGAGAAAGATACGAAAAAGATAAAGTAAAGACAAAAAACCACGCCATTTTTTGAAAATTTTGAAAAGTTCCGCAAGAATTTATTTCAGTCTAGTGTACGTACGTACACATTAAAAAAAAAATGTTTTTTTGAAATCTCTAAATCTAAACATGTACTTGGACACAAAAATCTTAGAAATAAAAAAAAAAAAAAAAAAAAAACAAGTTTGCTCTATGAGAAAGCAAAAATCGCAGTTTTACACTACACATCATCAACCCTGAGTTTTTCGCGGTCAGTTATGTCTCAATTAAATAAAGTCAGCCCTTTGAAATCCCGGCGATGGTCCTCCAGGCAAACTGGGATGTACACACTCGACACGCGTCGTGGCCCCAAATGCAGTAGTATAGCACCAGAGAGAGAAGCGGAGGAGGATGGGAGACAGGAGCGCACGCATCGCCCGTTTACAATGTGCGTACGTGCATGCAGGCGAGGCCGTGAGCGATCCTTATACCCGCGACGAGTCGTCCCGCAGGATGCGGAGCTGCGATGCTGCGCGGTGGCTGCCCCGTAAATCAATTCTCTGCTCTTGACTCACGTGTTACTGGAGCACGCGCTGATTCGCCCAAGATTACTGTGTGCCTAGGCGGAAAGGATTTTTTGCCTTCAGTTTACTTCATCGTGAGGGGGGTCCTATAAAGTTTGATCGATTTTTTGTTAACAAATATTTTTATTTTTTTTTTTACATTTTTTAATATTTTTTAATATTTTAGGTAATGAAAATGTATGCAATGTCTGATTTGAATTGTATATAATCTTTTGAAAGAATTTAAAAGTTAATATGGCAGACGAAATTTAATAATTTGGCCAAAATATTTGATTATGTTGCGAATGTCTCTTACTATTAATTCGCTGTTAAAATCTTTTAATATTTGAGAATAACATTTATCTTTTGTATTGAGGATTTTCAGTAAATTTTGTTCAATAAAAATAAATAAACCAGTCGATTTTTTTTTATATGAAATGTACAGCATGAAATTAAAAGGGACCAAACTACTAGAATTTATTTATTTTGTAAAGTCAAATAAAGTTAACTTATCAAGTGGAATATTTGAAGAGAGATGAGAATTTTTATGAACAATTTCAAGTGACAGATGTGCTAATCTTGATTAATAAAAAAAAACAGTCTTAAAAATACGTCAATCTTTTTCATTTCTCATCCCATCTGTCTTTTGAACAAGCCAAAGCATACACTTTATTCCTTGTATAAGGAAATTTCAGTGGCAGTTGATAGTATTTCAATCATAGCATACGTCGTTGAAGCGTAAAATTCGTTTGAAATTTACCAAAAAAAAGTGCTTTCAATAAAGTTTCGAAATCAAGAAAATAAAAAGTTACTTTTAGAAATCTCTTTTACATTAATAGAACACATACTTTATTATTACATTTGCTCTAGAATAAAAATTTATATATAATGTTTGTAATCCACTCTTTCAAAATCGATGCCAGAGTTTGTGAAACATTTTAAGAAAGAATTTGATTGGTAGGATCAATTTGCGGTCGAATTACGCCAAAATTGAAATCGCATCTATGTGTATTAGTATTTAAATTTGAATAATTACAGAAGACTATGTTTCTTTAATTCCATTAAAGATTAATGTTAATAAATTATTTGACTAAATCCATTATTAGTACCATTAATAAAAAAAAAAAAAAAAAATACACTAAATTTATTCTAAATAGTCATTAATAATCAGTATAAATGTTCTAAATGATCTTCAAATTTCAAAAATTGATTGTACTACAAAATTTAATAGCATTTATTTATTCGTCATGTTTTATACATAAAGACGTTAGAAAATAAAGATTAATTTTGTTACCTCCTTTTCTTCGAGAATTCACGATCAAAGTTTATTAATATATTTCACATCGTAGATTCTAAATCATACTGTGCATTAATCAAGCTCTTAAAAATCTCTTTAATTTGAGAGAGAGAGAGAGAGAGAGAGAGAGAGGGCCAGATAAAATATTTAAAGAAACAGTAAATTACCTCTCTTTAATTAAAATTCATGCAATATTTTAGGAACGCACCGTAAGCTTCTATCCTCCACTAATCTTCCCGATCCTTTCTATTTGACGAGCAAACTACTCCCACGAAGTCTCTTTGAAGTAGCGAATTTTTTCTCGGACAACGAAAGCAAAAATAAAAAAAAAAATTATGAATTCAATTGCACAAGCTCATCCGGCAGATTCATTTAGCAGCACAGAGTCATAAACGTCAAGTTAATTGTCCTTTCTATATCTCTACCCCTGCGATTAATCAAATATCACTGCGCCCCCTGTTATATAGCCCAGCGCGCCAAGGCACGTGTAACGAGTCGCACTATCGAACAGATGACGATGTCGTTTTCCGGCAGATTAATTACTCTTATCACGCGCCTCGCGTTCGCGCGCGACAAATCAATCTTTTCCGCCGCCGTTCTTCGCGAATCCGACGACGGCGAAAGAAAAGAAGCAGACGAACTTTTGCCGACTGCATCAAACTCCGCGGCAGTAGTGTATGTAACGACCAGACACGGGAGAAGATGCAGAAGAGAAAGGGAAAGAGAAGAAAAAAAGTGATATAGATGCCTTTTATTTGTCTTCATGGAAACGTTATAAAACTATATTATACTATATACACGGTATATAAAATAAATGTTGGTAAAAGACCTGAATTGTAATAATAACAGAAATATTCACAGTGAAATTAGAAGAGCTCGGATATTCAAAATCAAAGTACAACAAATTGAAAGTTATAATTTTTACAATACTTTTTTTTTCTGTGCATTCCTGTAAAAATAAACATCTGACGACAAATCAACTTATCAAAAATTTATAAATTTAGGGTAAGCCCTAAATCACATCGTATACAATTTTCCAAATCCAAGTCGCAACCAAAAAGATGCTACCTAACGAGAAAGACAAATAGTAAACGTAACAAGAGAGTAACGAATGCGGTGTGGAATAACGGAGTCAAGGAAAGTATGTGTCCCACGACCAATAAAGAAATAGACACAAAAGGAAACAAAAAGAAACAAAACGAAAGAATTGTCAAAAGAGAGTAGTGTAGTAGTAGTAGTAAAGGGGAAGTGGGGAGATGGGCTCCGGTATGATTGATCGCTTCTGAATTCAGAGATGTGCTCGGCTGGCGGTGGCGCTGACAGTTCAACGAGGCGACGGGGAGCTGCTGCATCGATCCCCCACCTCCCCCGCCGAGAGCACGAAATTCAAATTTTCTTTCGCGCGCCCCGCGGAATCAACGCGACCGCCGGCCTATAACGTTGATCGATAGCGCCGTGAAATTGGCAATGTGCTGTGCTGCATCTGAATGGCGGAATGGGGGGGGGGGGCTCGAGGTTGGCTTTGCTCCTCTTGCTGGTGGCGCGCATTACTCGGGGAACGAAAGGTCGATCGTTTCTCCGCGCGCGGTATAATTAAATTCGCCTGCCTCTCTCCGTTTTTTTTTTTGTTTAAACCTTCTCCTCCTACTCCAACTCTGCGTGCCCCCCTTTTATTTTTCTCCAATTCCCGCGGCGGCGCGATCGTAGCGCATATGCCGTCGATGCTGCGGACAGGCTTTTTTTTTGTCGGTGAGCGTATATTTGTTTACCAATATGCATGAGGCTATTGTCCCACGCGAATTCCGCACATTGTGCCTTTTTTGTACTTTTCTTTTATTTTTGCGCTTTTGATGAGGATATGGTGGATTTCATTTTTAATTTATGGGAAGTGATATTTTAGAAGAATTTATTTCGCTTTATTTAATGAAAAATCGAAAATTTCGTAATAGTAGTTTTCGTTCAAATTAATTCGAGAATAAATGAATCAAAATAATTTTGAGAGAATTTCAGTTCTTAGAAATTTAATAGTTGTAGACCTATTAACTATACCTATTGAAAATTATACAAACGTGTTTATCCTTTTAATTTATCTTTTTGAAAAATTATGAATCTCAGAAAACAGTGCAAAATAATACATTTTTATGCACTTGACCAAAAATGCAGTTGTATACACTCGCACTTCAGATGTATATCTACAACAGTTAATCCATTACAACTGGTCCAGAAATTCATCTGAAGTGCAAGTGCATACAAGTGCATACAAGTGCATACAAGTGCATACAAGTGCATATAGGTGCATATAGGTGCATACAAGTGCGTACTAGTGCATACAATTGCATGCAACTGCATGCAAGTGCATACAACTACATACACGTGCATAAAAATGCATTTTGTTGCACTTTTTTCCGGGATGCATAAAATCTTTAAAATTTTCCAATGTTTCTCCCGAGCGAGCGTTAGCAAGTAAGGTAAAATTTGCATTTCTTTTTTAGATATTTCTAAAAGAAAAATCACTTCAAATTATAACTACTAATTTAAAAAATAAAAAAGTCTTTATGCAAGTGAATAAAATGGATTATCGAAGATTGTTACAGTGCCGAATTCGTTCAGTATAACGAACACAAAGAATGAATTAATGAATAACGACGCGCCATTAATTAATGCAAATAAAAAAAAGCCTTTCAAGGACCATTAAATTTTAAATTAACATCAGAGATTTTACAGAAGCAAAAATTCCAACAGTAAAAATAGCGGATCGGCTGAAGCAAATAAATATTGGAATCTCGGCATCCATCAAGTGTAAATAAAAATAAAAGTAGGGTAGCGAACGAGAGGCATTTTCGGAGACCTGGTAAAATAAGCGGTAAAAACAATACTTTACACGTTTCATGCAATTCATTTTTTAATATTTGAAAAGTTCAACATTTGTACGTTAAAAATTATATATGAAAAAAATAAATTTTTCACCCTAATCATTCATAAAGTCCACTTTATTGACCTCTGCAGAGGGAGTAAAATCATATTTTATTCTCTGAAC
>JAWWEN010052274.1:0-11036 GCA_035582955.1 Sycophila texana | reverse complement strand
AAGAACACTTTAAAGAACATTTCCTGTTAATTTAAAAAAAATTGTAAGAAATTTGATTTGCCGGAGAACGTCCTTAAAATAACTTCTTACGTATGTGTAAATAGAACTGATTTTTTTTTCTCCGTGTAGTGCTTGAATAATGGCTGATTAAAATAGTCCTTTTTTGAAATGTGCTTTTCTTCGTTAGAGGTGGCGGCTTGGCCGGTTGTGTGCATCCACGCGCCAAAAATGGTTTACGCAGAATAGAATGACAGGCTGGTGTTAACGTGCGAATCGGTCTAATCTGCGAGCCGCGGTATCTTCTATTGTCTTCCCGGCTGCGATCGTAATTGTTATGAGCAATCGTTTCGTGGCGCAATACACCGAGATAAGTATTAATGATTTTTTTTTTCTTTTTCGAACATTTTCATTGGAGAGAGTCGACGCGACGAGGTAACAGGTTATGCAGATGCGAAAATGTACTTTGAGAGCGACTAAATTCGTTTTTACTTTTCTCGGTAAAGCGCGCAAAAATAAACGGCAAAGCCCCTTATATTTGCTTAATTTTCAATGCACACCCACAATTGTACCCGAGCAATTCCGTCCCCTCGTCTTAAACCGCGGAGAGTGAGTTATACATAAAACGTTTTAACGAGTTCTTTAACTGCCACAGTACGTCTAGTGCAGTTTTAATTGGCGAACTTATTTTTTTTCTTTCTCTCTCTTTTAAACCACTGGCATTTGGCGACGTTGAGAATAATTGTAGAGGATCGCTTCCGATCGCGGAGAATATGGGATTCCTCGCGTTCTTGGAACCGCCGCGCGACGTTGCGTCGTTTTACGACTGCAATGCAATAAGTGAGTTTTATCGCTAGGAAGTTGATGGGCGCGATTTCAATTCCATTAATAGAGTTAATTAAAATTAGCATTTTGCCTAAAAACGTTTTCGAATATAGATTGCAATTTCGCGCGTAGATTTTCGGTCGCGTAATTTGGAAAATTTGACGATTCGTTGCTGATTCACTTAACAGCTTTAAAAACATTTATAATGTAGTTATTATATGACAGTGAAATATTTAAATGAGAAAAACGAGTCTCGACACTGGTTTTCCTTGCGCACAAGCATACTTAGCGTCATAACAATGGAATTTTCCCGAAGTAATGGCTATTTACGTGACTATTTTAATTTTAAAGATATAAAGTTTTAGCTAACTGGCAGCGTACCAATTTTTGCATTATTTTTCAAATTAAAATCATGAATTTACGCGCAGATAAACATGTTAATACATCGTTCTGCATATCAAAAGACCAATAAAATAAGCACTTCTGTTGCATTAATTTATTTAATTAGTGATTTTATTATTCTCCATCCTATTCGGTGCGCGAAACTGCGATTTTATTAAAAGTATGAAATGCAATGTTTCTCCCAAAGGCAGTTGCATCGCAAAAATATTTTTATTAGCTCTAAAGTATATATCAAAGTGTAATTGGTCACGAGTTTTTTTCGGTATATAAGTGATACGCGCGAGACGCGCTATCGACAAGCTATCGAAGCGTCGTATTTTTTCGATACAACTTTTTACTCTGTATGTAAATAGCCCGTAACTGTACACAAAAGAAAATGAGGAGCAGGAGCCAGCCGGGAAACCCGGTCGATTATAAATATTAATGCGCAATTACTAGTGAGTCACGCCGTGTGTCTCTATTAGGACAGGTCTTAGAAACGGATATTTCCCGAGAGTCACGGCTGTACCGCAAGGAGGAACGAGACAAAAAAAAAAAAAAAAAAAAAAACAACGATCGAGGTTTTACGAGGGCGCCGTCGCCACCTTCGCTACGCTCCGAATATCTCGCGTCGGCGATTAGATAAGGATCGAAAGCGCCGGGGTACCGCTACACGCGCTTCTCCTTTTCTCGCCTTTTTTTTTCCGCCGCGAGCGCGCTTTGTCTTCTGTTTCACCGCGAGCGCGGAAAAGGCATTGGTTTCGCGGGCTCGAAATCGATCGCACGCCCCGCTACCTTTAATTTATTTGCGTATACGCGCGTATCGTGGGCAGCTTTGTCAACGTGTCAGCGCGCATTTATAAGTTTTTCCGCTTTTTCTGGACGACCATTTCTCGATAAAACATTCATAATGGATATGGATTCCGCGTAATGCATCGATTATTTCGAATGTAGCGCATTCCGATTTTTATTTCCAGTGCACAAAATGCGAGGGTATTTACGAGTTGTTCACTCTTTTTTTCTGAGTGGTCGTAATTTAAATTTTCTTATTTCGTATACTCTACGTCTATTCTTTTTGTAAATGAATATGAGGGGACAAAAAATTTAAAAAATTACTAATTTAAACAGCACCTACACGAAGAGGTCGCCGTGGACACATACACTAAAAGTCTTTTTATTCTGCATTACACAGTGCACTTCTGATAAGCAGTCATAATTTAGATTTTATTTATTGACAAGCAACTTTTTAATCGTCAAAAAATTTAAAAAAAAAACGACTGTTTAACCATAGCGACTCGAGGGGATCATCGTGGACACAACCTAAAGGCCTTCTTTTTCTGCATCGCGCAGCGCATAGACGCAAAGAAAACAACACAACAAGCGGGTGAGCTCGTGCTTTGTGCGAACGCTCGTCTCGTCAAAAAGCAGTCGACTCGGCAATCCAAAAAGAACGAGGCTTCTCTACGCGCGTCGTCTATTTGTGAAAAACGCAGAAAACCGATGCACCAGTGGAAAAGCCTCGCTCTTCTGAAAAAAAAAAATTGACTCCGTCCTCTCCGTCTCGTTGCTCTTCTGTCTCTCTTTTTCCCTCCCTCGCGGCATTCACTTTTTCATTTTCTCCGCGTCGTTCGAAAGCTGCGAGAGGTCAGCTTCACTTTTTCCTTTTTTTTTTTGGTGGAAGTCCCAACTCTCCGAGACACCTGTGGCAAGAAGATGCGCATCTAAGCATATACAATAGGGCGGTCGCGGAAGGCACGTACCTGCGAGTCCCTTCCTTCCCCCTCCTCGGCTCCCTCCTTACCGGTTTTCTTTATTTTCAAAATTTTAGTCCCATTAAGAACCGATCGGTTTGTATCAATCGTCGATAAATAATTTGGTAACGAAAGTCATATTTAAGGTGGCTCCGGCGCTTTTTCAAAATCCATATGAACAATTTAGAAAAAGTACTACGGAAAATAGAAACTAAGACCATATCTTTACAAAATAAAAACGAATTTGAAGATTTTTAATTGAAGATTACAGTCGTGCAAAAAAAAAATCTACAGTTATCGGACTAAATAAAACAGAATTCGAATATTTAAATAAAATCAATCCATTAGAATAGGTTATATTATTTTTGTTGTTCAAACATTATTTAACTTATTTCGTTTGTATACGTTAACAATCAATACTGAACCTTTTTTATTGGAATTTTGTAAAATTATAATGAAAACAAATTTAGGATTTTTTTGGGGCCCCGTATAGATACGGCCCTTCGCGCCGGAGCCACCTTAATTATAAAACGTTTCGGGTGCAGTTTCGACGTTTGAAAATATTAAATTAATTATAAACGAACGCTATTGCGGCTGTGCAAAAGTTTTTCGAATGATTTTCAAATGGAAGAAAAATACGAACAATATCGATTGTTTTAGAAAGGTCGCAGATGCACACAGCTGTTCGTTGCTCTTATATTCATACAGGTAAGTACTAACGATTCTAACAAATTCACATTTTTTCCGAATGCTAAAAATACCCCGCCACAAAAATCGATCTAAGGCGCACATTCCAAACTGAACGTTTTGCAAACGAAACTACCTCACCGAAATATTTACAAATCCAGCAGTCAGTCTTCGCGGAAAACCCCATATAAAAAAGAGAAGAAGAAAGCAATTCATCTCCAATTAACGCCGGTCAGTTGAAACGCGTCTTCGACAACGAGCATACACTGTAAAAAAATCCAAAGGAAAATTACTAGTGCCTTTGCGATTTTACACGAGAAATTACAGTATTAAACAGCGTAACATTGTCATTGTGTACGTAAAATGGTCATTGTGCTAGTAATTTTTTAATGATTTTACTAACGGCATAGTAATTTTGCTATGTTTAACATACACTGTAAAAAAAAATATAAGTAAAATTACTAATTGCTTTGGTAAGTTTACAAGTCAAATTACTACATTTGATCCAGTAATATTCTCCAAGTAATAATATTGCAAAAGCTATGGTCAATTTAATAATAAAGTAGTAAAATCACATATTATATTACCTATATCAAGTGCAGCGATTTTACTATAATAACAGTAGTAATGTTTTTACAATAGTATTAATAATATGTTAGTTAAAAGTACTATTGCAGTAGCATCATTTTGTCAAGAAAACTGTAATTTTAATATTGAACTTTAAAATTATCTAAACCAAAAATACTAATTTGATAGTAAATTTAATACTGCTAAGAGCAATTTTACTAAGGGTGGTGCAAAATCACTGCATTGAATGTGGGCCTCGTAATTGCCTACATTAAATGCAGTAATTTTACAAGTTTTTTTACAGTGTAGGTCGCAGTGGTAGCTCCTCAAAGACAATGAAGTCAACTAAGGGTCTTAAAAGTAAAATTCTTTTAAAATTGTGAAAATATGATTTTCAAGTGCATATAAAATGAAACTTTTGAATTTTAAGATCAATTAGAACAAATATACGTAAACTATAATTTTTATTTTTTATTTTGCATTTTAGGTTAGAAAATGAGTCAAATCATGAAGTATTATGCTTTTAGCATAAAATAATGACACTGAAATTAGCAGAAGATTCGATGGCAGCCGATTCGAAAAAACCTTAAGGAAATTGCCTAAAGCTTTGTAATTTTCAGGGCTCCTTTAAATATCGATAAGGTAACTGCAAAAAAATTTATGGTAGGGAACGTGATGATTTCATCATGAAAATCGAATCGGCTGCTATCGAATCTTCTGCTAATTTCAGTGTCATATAAAATATCTTTTTATTTTGCCTGGTTATGAACAATTTTTTAAAAGAATTGTGGAAATAGAAATTTTTTTTCTTTCTGTATCTCGTTTTTAGTATCGATTTTAATATTTTTCAACATCAGCGACATGGTTGCCATATAAACTCATGTTAAAACATACATTTTCAAATTTTACTATTTTAATTTTTTGCCTGGCAACTTGCATTTTCAACCATACCAATTTGCTTATTAAAACCTCAAGACTAAAAGTGTTTAATTTAATTGTGATCTGCCTTTTTCTTTTTGTATTTTTGAGGAGCTAACTTAATTGCAATTTTACAACAGGTTTTTTTTACAGTGTATCAAAAGCAGACCGTCGATGACGCGTCGTTGGGGTGAACACATGTGTGCAGTTCGCGGACAGTGCAGCGCACGGGGAGGGGGGAGGGCGGTTTGTGTACGCGCATGGTGTACACGGGCAACGGGCGCCGCTCGTGTCCAGGGCGCCAGACAGAGACGGAGGCACGCAGTGGGCGAGGTGGTGCGCACGCCCGGACGACGCCGCCGCAGCCGGCGTATACGCTCTCTTGTACGCACGGCGAATATATTTCGGAGGGGCGAGAAAGGGAGGACGGCGCGAGGAGCGCCGAGGGCAGGGGGGAGGGGGGGAAGGCCGTTGCACTTGTTACCGAGGGGGGAGACGGCGGTCCCCCCGATTAAATCAGCCTCTGCTGCCCCGAGCCAGCGGGAGAGCGAGAGACAGAGCCAGCGACGGGGACGGAGCAGACAGAGAGAAAAACACTTACACCGAAGGCACAGACAACACACGGACACTGGACCGATCGTTTTCGTATTTCGACAGCACTATAATACTCCTCGAAATTTTTACATTCCCGGTTTATTTGCGGAACTCACTTTTCCGGCCCGCTCCTTGCAAGCCACACGCGCGATATTATTATTATTATTATTATTGTGCACACTTCTCATCCGCGAGGTTCGATCGACTGCTCAATTTTCGGAGCAGCGGAGGCACGGCTCTCGCCTCGGGCTCACTCGCGCACGCACTGTCCGCAAGAGAGGAGTGCCGGCTCTCCTCTCCTCCGCATCCACTGAGCGACGAAGACGTACACCATTCGAAAAATACGTATATACACGCGATGCGAGAGCACATACACACACACACACACACTCGATTAATGCAGCAGGCGGCCGCGCGCGACGGACGGACGGACGGAACTTGAGGCTCGTTCGATTGCGCTCGGTGTGCGATTCGAATGCAAACAAAAAAATAAATAAACAAAAAGGAAGGGGAGCCGCTGCAGCCAAAAATAGCAACAACAACGAGGCTAAACGAGCCCGCGGCTGTGTGCGGCCGCCGGAGATCGCAGGAGAGGCGAGACAACGCCGCACGAACACACCGAGCGAGGCGATCGCGAGCACACTGAGCGGCGGCAGCCATGCGACCTCAGCGCCAGGCAGCGGTGCGCGCCACAAACCAGCCGGCCCTCTCTCCGCCAAGTGTACACCGGCGTCTCGTCAGTATTTCGCTTCGTGTGTATATATAGTATGGGAGCGAGCGAGACGGCGTCAATGGGCGAGTGCGGAGAGCGAGTGAGGGAGATGGAGAGGCGGCGCGCGCGTAAGAGAGAGGGAGAGTGAATGAACGAGGCGGCGGGAGGGAAGGAGAGGGAGCGACGGAAAAGCGGAATTGGTGTGCGTGAAAGACGGAGCGCGGATTTGCCTGAGTGCGAGGAGAGAAGCGCGAGCGGGAAGATGCGGGGTGGAGAGAGACGGGACGAGTGAATGAACGTATGAGCGAGTTTGTGTGTGTAGCGGAGAGTGAGAGAGGGTTGAAAATGCAGAAACAAAGAGGCGAGTATGGATCAGTCGTGGCCACTCTCGTAGCAGGCGAATGGGAATGTACGGAAAAAGAAGCCTTAAAAAAAAAGAAACGGAAAGGTCAGAGCGATAAACGAAAGTGGAGTAAATAATAGATGAGCGGAGGAAATGAAAGAAGGGTTTCGCCGGGGAAATGAAGAAATTGCAATTGAATTGACGAGCGAACAAATATCAGAGAAATCTAATTTGGTTAAAAATTAACCGCTGGAGGCTTCATTTTTTGTAAAGTGGAAATGAAAGATTGCTTCGAATTGTTTAAAAATTTCTTAAAATTAGAGGGGATTTCATTATTGTTTAAATTTTATTCATTGTTAACTAATTGACGACATTAAGGGGGTCAGCCTGAGTTTATTTCACTAAAAAACAATTTAATATTTATTAACTGTAAAAATTTTATTTTAAATTTTTAATAATGTGATAGTAACACATTAGAAAAGTTCTTTCATGGCCTCTTGTACTACGCACCAATGAATATCTTACATTTTTACTTTGTCATTTGGTTGCCATACCTTTTCTTAGTCAATTGGTGCATTACTTACTATTTTTTAAGGTAAAATACTTTTCTAGAGTAGTACTACAGACTTAATGGATTACTTTTTTGAGATATAAAGAATTACTAATTATTACATACACTTATGTGTAAAATATTAATAGTTATAATAGAAAAGTGAATGCTTCGAGCATAGCATTTACTCTGGAACTTTTATTTGGAATTCTAATCTGTTAAGTTCATAAAAAAGTATGTAAAGAACATAATCCTAAAGTTTGAAGATAATTGAATGGTCAGAAGCTGAAAAATCCTGCGGCAAGCAAATAACCAAGTAAAAATATAAGGCATTAATGGGTGCATAGTACAAGAGGTCATTAGCACTAAAAGAACTTTTTGAATGTGTTAATATCACATATTATGTACATAAAGTATGTATAAAAAGATCTGATTATTAAAAATTTAAAATAACATTTTTACAGTTAATAAATATTAAATTGTTTTTTAGTGAAATAAACTCAGGCTGGCCTCCTTAACGTAATGTTAAATACACCCTTTTTAGTTTTAACATTTTATTATACAGTTTGTGTTATCAATTGTACAATTAATAACTTAACAGTGCATAGAACAAAATATGATTTTTTTAAATTATTTGTTAACATAATTAAAGTAAAAAAAAAAAAAAAAAAAAAAATTTTAAATTTAAAAAAAAGATCAAGTAGAATCCAAATACCTGAAAATAGAAGTAAAAACGGTAAAATTTGAAGAAAAAAAGATACTAGATTGACAGTCATCTCGAAAAGTGTAGGGTATAAAAGCGGGGGCTGAGGGAAAGGGACAAAACGGGTAGACCGACTGTTGGTGGAGTCAAGCCTGAAAAAAAAGATGCAATAGATGGAATCACGGACAGTCGCGCCGAGCACAGTGTACGTATACGAGTGCAAGCGAGACAGAAAGATAGTAATGAGTGGACACGAAACTACAGCGAAGACGAAGGAAAAAGTGGCGTAATTCTTAAAGGTACCTACAGTCTCGTCGCGTGTTTAGACGTGCCTGGAATTCTTGTTTTGGCGTCGTACAATTCGTAAGGGAAAACGATCGGACATACTCGAGGATCTTCTTTGTACGTACTTTTTTAAATCAAGTCGGATATTGTAAGAAATGTGAGTATTTTTATACGCAGATGATTACATTGATGAACACGATTAATTTGTTGCTTGTAATAATCAATACATCTCCGTCGAACCAATTTGAACAAAAAATGCAATGCTCGTGCTTCAGAAATTCTCATTTTGTGCATGACACGAGAATTCTTGTATGCACTGTGCATAGAAATCGAAAAATGTTTTATTAATGGCCGAAAGGTGAAAAAAAAATGTCTAAAACTTAATTAAGAAACTGATGAAATGTTAAGAACGTGCGAAAAGTTTGGGATTTCCGAAGGGCCTTGAGATAAATATATTTTTCTCGAAGACGATGAATCATATTTGGGCTTGAACTGTTTTCAATAGAAATGCATGTTCTGCATGCACGGCACAGTCATGTGGCGTTGTTTATAGGCTCCTGCTATTTTCATCTCAGATGACGTAGTCTGATTTTCTCTGGTATAATCACATTGAGAAATGTTTCGAAAGTGCATTAGATGCTCATCCGATGTTAAAATAAATGTTATTTCGTCAGATTTCGTCATACTGCATCTTTCAACTAACAGTGACAGCGAAACTTCAAGTTACTTTTATTGTCTAGTACTGTGTTTACGAATCGAACAATAGCGTAAATTAAAAAAAGTTATTTACGCACGCGTTAGTCAACACACCTGTGCAGGTGATATTCAGGATGACATTCTCATCCGTCTGCGCAGAAGAGTTTAAACATTTCATATTACAATTTTTTTTTCAACTTATACCAAATTTCTGCAAAAAAAATTATATTAATTTAAGGTAACGGCGAAAATGAAACCATTCTTTATGTATTTGAATTTTATAAGATTCGAAATATTTTATTAATAAATCTAATTGCAAATTCGTGAGCATAAATAATATTTTCTAAATGTTAGTTTTTAATATGCATTATGGTAAATTTTGTTTTAAATGCGATAAATTCCTATTCATTATTATACCTGTATTATATTAAAAAAAAATGTTGTTTGACAATTTTAGTACATGATCTTGCTATCAAGTAAGCGCAAGCCAATGTGGAGATTGTCAAATTATTCTTCCTTGCTTATTAATTGCCTTGTTCAATGAATAGGAACAAAGGCATGATATTAAAGCAAGGATGCGTTATCTACGGAAAAATTGTAAAGAAATAATAATAATGAAGTATTTTGTTAAAGTGGTCACCCATCCGGTTACTAACCACATCGAATTTTGCTTAACTTCGATGAGCTAGTAAACACCGACTTAAGCCCGAAGCCTAAACGGTTACAGAACTACACTACAAGAATATGTGAAATATTAGCGATACTAATTTTACGATATTCATTGCAAGAAATTAATTACTACTTATATATTTTGCAATTTATATTATTGTTCATTACTTAGTTAAGGCAAGTTTGGTCTTGAAATTTTGATCGCGTGATAACAAAGCGTGATCAAAAGTAATTACAACGTAAATTTTTTGATTTTTGACATTTCGATTCTTGGAATTTATTTTATTTATATTTTTCTTACAAATTGACATTTAAAAAAAAAAAAATATATTTGTAATTTTGTTAGAAAATTTGATTAGCTACATTTTTGTAATATTCGAAGATATTAACTTGTCTAAATCAAAAGTTTTTTTTATTAAAATATTAGATTTACAGTTTTTCTATGAATTGGGTCTGTTGGGTGCAGACTATAATAACAGAATGGTAAATTCATGGTTAGGAATCTTCCTTACCGGCATAAGATTTTTATACAGTTCTCCAATATGAGTAAAGAATATTTCAAATTTTTCACGCGATGAAAAATCGTGAAAGCAAAATATAATGCCAAAATTGCTAAAATAACATTGAGTAACAAAAAATTGGCGTTGAAAGTAGTCGTCATTCCTACAAGATCACCATTATTCTGTAAATTTTGTTAGACCCTTTTCTGAATTGTTTTGAATACAAAAATAATTATAAATTATCGAATAAACAAATTTTCACCGTAGTCACTCAAAAAGTTAATTTTACATCCCTCTGCAGAGGGAGTAAAATCATAGTTTTTGTCATTCGAATCAGTAGACTACTTTACCTATCCGTAAACACATTTTACTTATTTTACCTTCTTTTGAATATACATAATCTAAATATACTTAATAATTAATAATTAAGTATTAATTTAACTTTTTTTTTATTGAGGGAGGTTTACGCCTATAAGTTCTTATATAGAAATTTGTTCATTTTAAGAAAATTAAAGTAATGAAGAAAATAGAAATTAAATACCTGAAATAATTTTAGTTATTACAACTCTTCAGACTACAATGCAATAAATTTCCAACAATTTAAACCAAGTCTCATCAAAATCAATTGATCCGTAGGACCTGGAGGTTACACATAACTTTAAAATTTCACATTTAAGGGGATCCACCACCGTTAAAAATGGCTTCACAAAATAAAGGAAAATGAATTAATAAAAATTGTTTAAAATTATACATATAAAATATACTAAATTTGGAATAATAATATAAAAAAAAAATAAATTATAAACCCATTGTATCCATCGATATGACCATTTCTTGATTTAGCCATTGGTGCAAGCT
>JAWWEN010052273.1:0-11037 GCA_035582955.1 Sycophila texana | reverse complement strand
AAATATAAATTTTATTATAATTTTTAATTTTTAAATTATTTTTCAAAAAAAATTTTTTAGGTATAAACCCCCCTTAAATGAACCTACTGTGATATCACTCTGAAATTCGTGACTTACTTTTCAGTATTAATTACTTAACATACGACTGTGATATCACTAAAGTGCAATTATACTTTGCTGTAATTTTAAAATGGCTTGTATTTTATCAAGTATTTCTATTTTCTAAAAGAAAAAAAAACTTTTTTTTATATATTTACGTAGAGGATATTTTGTGAATCTTTGTAAATACTGCAATTTGCAATAAATGACTATTCTATTCTATTCTCATAATATTCAATGAGGAGAGGGTTTATTTTGAATTTAAAAGAAATTTTTACTACTGCTTTTTATAAACGGTCGGCAAGTGACATATTGTTATTACACGAAGCAGCACAAGAAATGCCTTTTCAATTTGCGCAGCGGAGCAGTGCAGAAAAAAAGAGTATATTTGAATGTTTGAAGAAAAAAAGCGCAAGACTTGGCGCGAGTGCTGAATCCGCGAGGAATAAAGGAAACGGTTTTGGGTTGGTTAAAAATAGCAGCAGCTCGGTAGAGGCTCGGAGCAGCGAAGGCAAGAAAGGCAGGTTAGGGGAATTACAGGCTCGCTGCGCCGGTGCTTACTTGTCGCAGGTTCAGGTATAAATTAATTCGATAATTAATCGTGTATCGAGCTTAATTGGGCCTCTGTTAAGTGTCAAGTGTGGCGTAATCTCCTTGGGGGTATCTCGGCGCTTGCACGGCCTCCCGGGCGGCTGCATTGCGCAAACTTGTTAGATCGCCCGATAAGTCAGAGGGAGATTTAGCAGATCCGATGCACCGCCTCGATAGCCGCATCGCTAAAGCCTTGTTACGAAGATGCTTTTACCCATAGAATCGTTATCTTATCATCTTCTTCCTTATTTCTCCCCCCGCGAGCCTCTTTCACCTTTCCACTTGGTTCTGGCGATTTTTCTCCGATTTTTATCAGCAGCCTGCACGCTTAAATGTTTAGAGCGATCTGTTCACTCTAAGAAAAAGTGATGGAGAAAAATTTTGGTTTTCACTCTGTTAGATTTAAATTAAGAGTGAGGTCTAAATTTTAGAGTGAATTTTTTTCACTTGGTGATTTTCTAGTGAGTTATTCAGTGCAATGATTCGAGAGAAACCGTAAGAGTGGTTTCAATTTAGAATGAGCGTGACAAGTTCACCCCAAATATCGAGTGAAGTGTTACTCGAACACATGGGTGATTTTAATTGACCCCTTAACTGGTAAGGCTTTTATAGCTTTTCGTGCCAAAACTGGTAGTCACAAATACTATGTTTAGGTGTAAAAAATATTGTTTTTAGGGGTTCAAATCCATTACGAAATATCGAAGTTATCCAAATATATACATATATGATACATAGCCAGTGAAGGGGTTAATTAAATGAACAAAATCTTCCGTAGAAAAATATACTCGAATTAGAGTGAACGTTCACCCTACGTAGAGAGAACTTTGGATTCATTTTTGATTTAACCTTCCAATCGCCCTTAGAGTGAAACATCACTTTTCCGTCGAGTGACTTTCACTCTAAACAAAGAAGTTGCAATTCGACTTTAAGTTATAGTGAAATTTTGATTTTTCACTCTAAAAACTTAAGAGTGTGGAGCCTGAGTGGCTGCGCTCCGCTTTCCATCCGCCAGTTCCCGTCGGCCTCGGATTCGCGAGTGATTAAGCGAAAAGGAGGAAACGGCGGGAAGGAAAATAATTCGGAGGCTTGCGGCGAAGAAAGCTTCGGGTGGCTCTCGGCTATGTAGAGGAGGCAGTAACCCTGGAGCGCGGTATACACGCTTGCGGAGCAATGCCACCTGGCAGCTTTTTGTCGGCCGGCTCGCGGGAGATGCGATATTGTTTTTGCGCGTCGCGCTCGCTCGCTTCCCCCACTTCCGGTGTCCACGGGACGGTCGCGCTCCAATCGCAGCGGGGACGCGGCCACGCCTCCCCACCCACGCGCACCTGCGCCACGCCCACCAATAAGAGATAGGTAAGCCCGGGGCACGACTGCGCGAGCATCGAATCGCCGTACGCACGCCTCAGCCACTGAGAGGAAAGAGGAGGCTTCGTCGCTCTCCTCCTCCCCCCGCAGCTCTCTCCTCTCCGGCTCTCCCCCCACCCCTCGCTCCTTCTTTTATATCGGTTAGCTGCTCGGAGCGCTTGCTGCGCGCTTATTGCGCTTATTGCGCTTTCCCGAATCCTCGATGAGTTCGCGCATTAGGAGCCATTTGCTGAACGCACAATGCCGCGCAAGCCACACCGCAGATAAGGATGATTTAATTATGACTAAGCATACAATGGCCCGATATCATCTTCGCTCGTTACACCACGTAATTAACTATCATGACAAAGCCGGCGCGCAAAGCGAGCGAAACATCCTCGTAAACGCACGCCTTGAATTTTCGCCCGACGGCCCGATCGATTACCGATACGAATCTAATCGAATTACTTGCTGCCGCCGTAAAAAGCTAATAGGCGGCATTACCGACATGTCGTGGCTATTATAAGCGAGTTGCACCGAGTGCAAGTGTCGCTCGTCACTCTCCTTTTGGCCTATATTAGGCGCGAGCGGAGCTCACTTCTTTCGCCGGCGACGAGTTGGGGAGAGCCGGAGAATTATGCAAGCCTTGAACTTAACTTGCCGCCCTTCGGAGCGCAACCTCGCCCCTCGACCATGCCATTTTTGCAAAAACCCCCGAGAAAAAGCTTATCCCCTCGCGAAAGATCGTCCGAGTTTGGAAACCCGTCAGACTGGCCTTTTACAGAGCAGCCGAGGTCTCGATCTCGCGCCGCCGTCGGCCGCGTCAATGGCCGTCTGCCTCTCCTTCCCTCGTCTTCGGAGCTTTCCAGACTCTTGGAAATCTCATACTGCTATTATTAAATTTAACTCCAACTTCCCTATTCGCATCGCTACATTTATCTTTTATTATGACAATTTTAACTTATTTAATGCACAGTCCAAGTAGTTCTTCAATTTTCCAAATAATATTTCTTGGCCCAGGCGTGATTGCGGAAAATTTCTTCTATTTGTCGCCTTTCTTCCCGATCTTCCCTCACAGTTAACCCTCGATGCGGCAAGCCGGGCCTCAGAAGCCCAGTGAGGAACTATTACCAAGTTTCTAAGGATTGTATATATGCAGTGCATGCTTAAGAATGGAAATATTTTAAAATATTTTTATTTATATTGTAATAAAGAAGAGGTTGGAATTTCAACGGGCCTGAAAGGCCCACCATGCCTCTTAACATTGCGATTTTAGCTTGCCGTCACAAGGGTTAAAAAGCGTCGAAAGCAAACGTTTACGACCATAAGGGGTGTCCCCTTTTTTCAGTAGGGCATCCCTGGGAATAATCTGAACTTTTACAATAAACAGATTACTCACAACCATTTAATACTTTAATTCAGAGCCAGCTTAATTTAAAAAAATTGAAACTTTTTCTAGCTTGCGAACGCAGAGAAAAAAATTCAGTTGAAACAACCATCCGCGCTTATAAATACGGACAACTACCACTTTTTCGTTGATTGAACGAAAAATTTGTTGAAATAATTAAACATTTACTGAAATAATGAAGTATCTATTGACACAATAAAACATCTCATTAGAACAATGAATATTTTCATTAAACCAATACAAATTAAATTTTAAATCAACGTAAAAAATTAGTTGTCGGTATTTATGCGTCCAGATCGTTGTTACAATTGATTTTTTTTTCTCAGTGAATGTAAAGAATTCCTGCCCATAATTTTGATAAAAAATAAAAATATTTATTTTACAAACACGTGTACGAAGAGTTAATGATGAAAATGATTTTCTCACGCCTGTAGAAGAGTAAATATTGACGAATATTAAACTGATCCAACGTGACTATCTTTTAAAATTTGTATGCTTTCAGTGAAGTCCTTTTCCCCTATTAAACTCAATGTAAATACAATTTTTACGTACATACATTTGTTTACAGTCTAAGCAGAAAACAGTACCTTTTATTTCGTATCTACTTTTAAACCCATGAAATATTCGAATCGGCTCTAACAAAGCATGTCATCAAAAGAAGAAAACACTACCTTTTAACCGCTTTAGTTATTTCTTAAGAGTTCATAACTAGATTCAAACTTCTAGGAACAAATTTTTTCCTGCACGGAGAGAAATTTTATAGCAAAAATTAGGATATATCTAGGAAAAATTACAATGCTGACTTGTAAATGGTTCACAGACTATAGCAAAATAAAAAAGTTACCAGACTGACGAGCAAACATTACTAGAGTTTAACTAATTTTTACTATACATTATTGTAATTTCAACTGTAACTCTAGTAATTTTTGCTCGTCAGTCTGGTACATTTTTTCGTTTGGTCAGTCTGTGACTCGGTTTACTATATTACGTATTTGTAATTTGTTCTAAAAAATTTCTTTCGGTGTAATAAGATTTTTTTTGTATTAATCGGTTTTTTGCACGACTTGACAGTCTGAAACTATTTAACACGAGCTTCTTATAAAATGATATTTTACAAAAATTTTGTACAAATTTCTTTTTCATTATAATGCAATCGTTAGAAAACTGCGAATCACGTTAAAAACGTTTTTACAAATACGCATGAATAATGTTGAAAATAGTTATTGTACTGTCTGGAAAAGGGGTTACAGACTGTTTTTCTGAAAAAAATTACCACACTCTACAGTCATTTTTACTAGAATATTTCTTTCAGTGTCAAGAATTTTGAAAAATTTTGAAAGAATCTTCAAAATAACTCACATTTATGCGAGTATCGCATAATAGAGTAAAGAGAACATTCATTTGGAATTATATAGTTTCTTCATGTAATATGATATCTCAGATTTTTCAGAAATAATTTCATCTCACTTCTTCCTCAGATTGGCTAATTGTTTCGTAATTTGGTAACATTGTGTAATAAAATCTGACTAAAACTAATTTTGACATCTATTTATAAAATGTTTTCATTGAAAGGTAAAAGAAAAAAATATATATAAAACCGGAATATTCAGTCGTCTGTAAAAGTATCCCTGAGCCAAAATTATTAGAAGCAATCTATTAACAATTAAATTATGTTCTAATTGTCATAGTAAAAATCTCGATTACAGTTTGTTTATTTTCGAACAATTCAGATAAATTGAATGTATTATTAAACGTATAACTATATATATAAGTTATAGATAGTTTATTACACTTCATGATCCAATAAATATTATAGCGTAATTTATGCATTACTTGTTATTCAAAATAATTATGCAAATATAAATATCGTAAATTTAAAGAAATAAAAGTGTAAATTATATTATTCAGTACATTAGTATTTCTAATATGCAAAGCATTATGATCTTACATTAAAGTCTATTTGGGTAATGTAATTGATCTCACTCAGAACCCTCAAATTTCTCCATGAAGTATTTATTTTTAAAATACCTTTTGTTATTGATTTGCTATTTTTAATTTTTAATTTAGTAAGTCATTTATTTTAAAAAGTTCAAATAATTATTTCATTAGTTTTAATACTTTTATATTATTCATTTATTTAACAAACATACTTTCGAAATGTCCAATTTTATCGGCACTGATAATATCAACTACTCGAATTGAAGTGATGTATTTAAAAAAATTAAACACAATATTTTACATTTGTTTGTTTTATATAACAGTTTTTTCTATGCTTAAATTATACGCATTGACAGTCGATTAAAAAAAAAATTGGTCCCTACTCACTCAATGAAAAGGAAAATCGTTAGTAAATAAGGAACTCAAGGGGAAATGCATGTCTTTCTAATTTCGTCTGTTTCTACTGCCAGATAGGGCAACATGGAAAGAAACTTTTTTAACGGGAATATCTGACTTGTAACGGCGTAAAAATTAATTTAATTAAATATTTTCTCGTATATTAAATTATGGTTTAAGTTTCGTAGGTTTACTTGCAATTTTAGAAGGATCGAGCGTTCGAGCCCTTAAGGCATGTAGTTATAACTGAATGAATTGGAAACATTAAGTGAATTCATTATACTCGTAACTTTTACAGCAATTATTTATTACTCGTTATAAATTCAAGAATATCGTATTTACATTTAAAGAAGCTCAAAAAAGTGATTATAGAATTATTTTCCAATAAACAGTGTAAAAGTTGTACAATAATTATTGTTAAGGCTGAACGTTGAGTCAATAAACCCGTCGCTTATTATCTCATCTGAAAATTGATGTTAATCAATTTATAAAAACAGGTAAAATTTGTAAAGAATAAACTTGAATGAAAACAATAATGTTCTCATTGTGAAGATTTAAGTAAAAGGAAAAAAGAAAACTTTTGATTGCGCTTGTCAATGAAATTGGCGCATTTAGTTAGCGGCGAAGAATCAGGAGGATGAATAATGAATGAGAAAGCCGTTATTGAGACGTATTGTTGTATGTTGACGGTGAATATCGTGAGAGTGAAGAATAAAAAAAAAGCCGGGCTTGAAAAAAAAGGCCAAGCGCGGAGGGACTGAAAAGATACGGCGCGGTGATTGCGCATAATTAATTAGCGAGCCGGCAATTATGCAACGACAGCGAGGATGAGTTACGACGTGTCATCGTAATAGTGTATCTTTAAGCGAGCCGCGAGCAGGAGCCTCGGCTTTTCCCTCGCGCGCTCCTTTCGTTCGCTGCGGTGCTCCGCTCGACTCTCCCGCACTGGCGCGCGCGGCCCATAAACTAAAGTATATCCAAAAGCTCCATTCGGTAATCGTTTATTCTTAAAATCTTCTGCAATATTGATTTTTATTCACAATTAATTAGTCTTTCGATTCATTGTCAGCGACATGAAAACTTTCAGGTTATGTTTCGAGCGCACCTTTTTCTATCTTTAATCGGGATACAATAATTACTAACTTATTTTTGTATAAAAAATATGGAAACTGTTTTTTTCGGCAGTTTTTAGCGTACGCGAGCTGTCGACGAGTAAAACCCTATTGAAAAATTTCACCTGAGATCTCACGCCAAAATCTCACGTTACTTTTAAAATGAAAGTTGCACTGAAGCTACAATTCCTTAAATACTTATCTTTGTTAAATTTCAGTGTGCCTCTAGGTGTTACCATCCCTTAAAAAAATAAACTACTAGCAAAATTACTATCAAAACTATTGGACAAGCAACTGGTGAACTACTGGTGAACTGCTGATGGATCACATATTTCTAATAGTAAATTGGCGACTACTGACTAACTATTGACTGGCAACTACAGGTAAACTACTTGCAAACTATTTAGGAATTCTTTGAGATATGGGCAGTAGTTGCCAATTTACTATTGGAATCAAGCAATTCATCAGCAGTAGTTTTGTCCAGTATTTTATTTTTGTAAGAGATCGGAAAACGATTTGAAACGTTATATGGCAATTTAAAATGAAAGTTGAAGCTACTATTCCTTAAATACTTATCTTCGTTAAGTTTACACTGTAGAAAAACCTAAGTAAAATTACCAATTGCTTTGGTAAATTTACAAGTCAAATTACTACATTTGATCCAGTAATAATATTGTAAAAGCTATGGGCAATTTAATAATAAAGTAGTAAAATCACTGCATTTAATGTGGATCCGATTATTATCTACATCAAGTGCAGCGATTTTACTAATAACAGTAGTAATTAATTTTACAATAGTATTAGTAAAATTACAAGTTGTTAGTTAAAAGTACTATTGCAGCAGTAATTTTGTCAAGACAAGTGTAATTTTAATATTGAATTTTAAAATGATCTAAACCAAAAATACTAATTTGATAGTAAATTTAATACTACTAACAGCAAAAAACAGTGCATTGAATGTGGGTTTCACAATGACCTACCTTAAATGTCGTAATTTTTTTTACAAGAGCTTTTTCTACTGTGCAAGTGTGCCTTTAGGTGTTACCGTCCTGACTATACATCGGAAAAAACATGAGATTTTGACATGAGATCACAGCTGAGATGTCACGTAAGATTGTTCAATGAAAGGAGTAGAAAAGCTGCGCTCACCTTGCTTTGGACGTAGTCCAGGGCCAGCATGCAGTCGGAGTAGCCGGTCTCGGTCTTGATGGTGGTACCGCCTTGGCCGGGAGCGCTCGAGCAGAATCCAGAGCCGACGACTCCTACGGGACCGCCGAGGCCGGCAGCCGCAGCGGCGGCCACGCTCTCCCGGTACCAGGGGTACATGCTGCCCGGGATCGGCGAAATTTTCGTCGAAATTTTAACTGTCTTGCTCGGCCAACTCTCACTGACAAAACTCACGCTTCACTTTTCCGCGGACGATGCAGCTCGAGTGTCTAGCTTCGAATCACCCGGGGCGGCAGTAATAAAAGCCGCGCTCCGAGCGTTTCTCATGGCTAAAAAAGACACTCTAGCACACACTCTCTGGATCGAACGAAATTCTTTCCTCGATTTTTAGCTTAAAAACGGTATAAACAAGCCCCGTGTTTTTCGGGCCGACCTCTGCGTAGTGTATACGCTCCGCGCCTGTAAACAGAGTCGGCAGAGTCCCCTTCCTGACTAGAACAACAGTCCGCGAGGCTATGGCCGAACGACACCGCTTGGCGCACGTGAGGCGGCCGATCGATCCCGGTCCGCTCGCTTCGCGGCCGACGTCCCCTGGCCGCCTGCAAAAAAAGCCCAGGAGAACGAGGACCCGCGGCTCTCGAGCGTGTGTGCGTGCGCGAGTGCGCGCGCGCGCGCTAAGGCCCCGGGTGGGGGAGAGCGATAACGCGCCGGCAGTCGCAGTCGTCGTCCGCGCTCGTCTCGGCTCCTCGGCAGGAGGAGCGACAAAAAGCTCCCGCTCGACTGGGCTCTCCTCGTCCTCGGCCCCCGGAAATCGTGTACCGTGGACCGCGAACGCGGTTTCTACACTGACGCGGGACTCGCGATTCGAACGGGGCTTCGGCTCGGCTCGCGAACCCTCGGCTCGGCTCGGCTCTCGCCTCTGTCTCTCCGCGCTGCTCGCGCGGCTGCCGCCAACGCCGCCGCCGCCGCAGTCGCGGGAGGGAGACGGCGCGAATTCGCCGGGGCGAGCGGGGGAGAGAGATGGCGATCGGCGCGGAGGCGCACGCGTGGGGAGGATTGCCCTCCGGCTGGGCTCGGCAAGCCAGGCGGAGAGAGAGAGAGAGAGAGAGAGAGAGAGAGAGAGAAAGCACACCCGCCTCGTTCACGAGACGTGCAATTTTTACCGAACTACTATAACAACATTTTAAGGTAGTACTGTCGGTAATGGAATTACCGTTTAGATATTGATCAAATTGAAAGTATTGGTTGGTATATATTAAGCCACAGGAGGCTCAGTTAAATTTTTGTGGGCCTACACTGTACAAAAATCTAAAGGAAAATTACTAGTGCGGTTGCGATTTTACACGAGAAATTACAGTATTAAATAGCGTGAAATTGTCATTGTGTACGTAAAATGTGTCGTTGTGCTAGTAATTTTACGCGATTTTTAAGGATTTTACAAACGGCATAGTAAATTTGCTATGTTTAACATATAGGTCGCAGTATTACCTATGTTAAACATAGTAATTTTACTATTGCAAGGAATAGTAAATTTGCTATGAAAATTGTAATTTTACTATCACAGAAGTAAATTTACTGAGTTGACCAACGTAAATTTTGGGGGCCTACACTGTAAAAAATCCAAAGGAAAATTACTAGTGCGATTGCGATTTTACACGAGAAATTACAGTATTAAATAGCGTAAAATTGTCATTGTGCTATAGTAAAATCGTCATTGGGCTCGTAATTTTACGCGATTTTTAAGGATTTTACAAACGGCATAGTAAATTTGCTATGTTTAACATATAGGTCGCAGTATTACTTATGTTAAACATAGTAATTTTACTATTACAAGAAATAGTACATTTGCTATGAAAATTGTAATTTTACTATCACAGAAGTAAATTTACTGAGTTGACCAACGCAAAGTAAGTACCAAAGTACCAAATGAGTTTGTAAATTTCCTACTTTTACTAACCTACTTGTAAATTTGCTACGACGATTTTAAGTATACTATGTTTAACATAGGTCACAGTATTAGCTTGTTAATTGTAATTTTACAACAGGTTTTTTTTACAGTGTAGGGTATACTAGAAAAAAGTAATTAGTAATTCAATTTTGACGCGGTTAATCACGTAACCTTATGAGAAACCAAGTTCTTTTGCGAATCCTGCAATAACTACCGTTCAGATATCAATAAAATTGAATAGCGTGATAACTGAAAATGTAAACAACATTTTGCAATTTAGAATATTTCGATTGGATACATCTTTATTCAAAAACATTTTTTTTTTCAAGTAAACAATGCCAGTCAAGTAGATGTGGCAACACCACAAAGTAGGTTAGAAATTGCATTTTTCAGAATAATAAACATTCCGTAACATTTCGGTCGAGATAGCACTATATAAATATTATACAGTCACTTTTTGAATTTCTATTAAAAAGTCGTTGATTTTTTTTTTTATAAAAATCTTTTAAATATATATACTATAGAATATACATTTGAAGTTTCGCGCGCTGATGACTGATGACTACACACTGTAAAAAACTTGTAAAATTACAGCATTTAATGTAGGTAATTATGAGACCCACATTCAATACAGTGATTTTGCACTACCGTTAGTAAAATTACTGTTAGTAATATTAAATTTACTATCAAATTAGTATTTTTTGTTTAGATAATTTTAAAGTTCAATATTAAAATTACAGTTGTCTTGACAAAAATACTACTGCAATAATACTTTTAACTAACAAATTATAATTTTACTAATACTATTCTAAAAAAAATGACTACTGCAATAATACTTTTAACTAAAAAATTGTAATTTTACTAATACTATTGTAAAATTAATTGCTACTGTTATTAGTAAAATCGCTGCACTTGATGTAGGTAATAATCGGACCCACATTAAATGCAATAATTTTACTACTTTATTATTAAATTGACCATAGCTTTTGCAATATTACTACTTGGAACAGAATATTACTGGATCAAATGTAGTA
>JAWWEN010052272.1:0-11040 GCA_035582955.1 Sycophila texana | reverse complement strand
GACATTTACGACATAAATTACATTTGGTACATGTGTCGTGTAAAAAACTTAAATTCATGTCATTTACCCACCACTGCCTATATATGTACAATATACGTACTTCTCCATGCATATACATACATATGTATGTACATACAGTATATATATTATGCATACTAATATACATCACTCGCGTATTTTCATCAATCTGACCTATAATCAGCCTGTCCGACTGCACAGTTTTCCACTTTGATCTTCGGGTTAATCGGTCCGATCGGGCTGATTGGAGCATCGACTGACATCACAATGTAAAGATTACAAATATTCTTTACCATGTGGATCAGTGCCTCGATTACGACAGTCTTGCCTTCTCATTTCACATCCATCCATTTGAATACTGCAATTGTGTATTTCTTTAAGTATATTGTCATTCTGCTTTTTCATTAAATGATACGCTTTATCTTTTTTTAAATGTGCAGTAATTGACACATTGCAGTATCGCCTATAAAATAATAAAGTAACAGATATGCGATATGTGCCAAGTTATGCATTCACAATCTGCTTGCTAATGTAACATCTTTCGAGTATTCTGTCTAGTCATTGATGTCATAAATATATGAAAGATTTTATTTTTATCTTTTGTACCTTTATCAGTGCTAAACTATAAGATATCCGTGGGATGAAGATAATGTGCAATAGATGAGCCAGTCTCAGAATTTTCGTAATATCACAAAATATTCTTCACAGTATCTACTAATAATACTTGAAACTATTTCAAAATAAGTTTATTGTTTGTTAAAAACTTCTGTGTGATTATATAAGTAATTAGTCAAAATATCGATTTGCATTTTGTATCCTGTAATAACTAATAATTATTTTAATTTTAGGTATCACAGTCAATGTGTTTAGTAAAATGAAAAATGAACAAAATTGAGAACGGTCAATATCTTCAGATTTTTGTAAAAAGAGGAAGAAATGAGAGGGCATGCAGACAGTGGCCTTGGATCCAGTCTCCAGGTACCCACAATGGCATCCAATTCAATGAAGCCACTGTTGATGCAACCTATTACGCATTCTTCCATACAATTAACCAGCGGTGACACAGTAAGTTTTAATAAAATAAATATTCATTAAATTTTTATAAAATAACTGCAGCTAAAAAATTTTCCTTTTATTTTTAGATTTGTAATATTTTATTTTATTCTGGTTTTTTTATAATTTTTTAATTATGAAGATAGTCTGACCTGAAACTTATAACTCTCACTCTTAACAAATTATATTTTTAAAGGATAAACAAGTACCAGTTACACCCAACATACCAGGGCCAGATGTAAATATTACAAATTCTCAACGAGTATGGACGAGCCTTGCCGCAGGAGCAATAGCTGGTGGAGCAGCCAAAACTACAATAGCACCATTGGACCGGACTAAAATAAATTTTCAAATATCACAGAAACCTTTTTCGGCTAAAGCAGCTGTCGACTTTTTAGTTCAAACCTATCAAAAAGATGGACTCTTGAGCCTCTGGCGAGGTAACAGTGCAACCATGGTTAGAATTATACCTTATGCGGCTATTCAATTTACAGCTTATGAACAGTGGAAAAGAATTCTTAAAGTTGATACAACAGAATCGTAAGTAACATTTAATGTATCAACTAAAATATTGTATTTAAATTTGTAAAATTTGTATATTTTTTTCTTCAGAAGTCATGAAAGGAGATTTTTGGCTGGTGCACTGGCAGGTGTCACATCACAAGCTTTAACTTATCCATTAGATTTAGCAAGGGCACAAATGGCAGTTACTCAAAAAGATGAATTTAAAACTTTGCGGCAAGTATTTATTAAAATTTACCAAAAGGATGGCATATTAGCTTTTTATCATGGGTTCACTCCAACAATACTCGGAGTAATACCATATGCAGGCTGCAGTTTTTTCTTTTACGATACCTTAAAAAAATTACTTAATGGTTAGTAAATATTTTCTGTTTATTTGAATAAATGTAAATTGTTTACTCAATTTTCAATATTTTATAGTATACACAGTACACAGTCCTACATTAAATACAATGTCTGGTCTGTTATCTGGTGCAGTAGCTGGAATGCTTGGTCAAGCGAGTAGTTATCCTTTAGACATAATACGAAGGAGAATGCAAACATCCTCTATCAGAAATCAACAATCTCTTGGGGTTCTCTCTATGACTATGAAAATTTATAGGTAAATTGACCATAGAATTGTATAAAATGCATTTTTTAATCGAGAAAAAGAGTAATAAAAAATGACATTAATTTTCTTTTCTATTTTAGAGAAGATGGAATCATGTCGTTCTATAAAGGTTTAAGTATGAATTGGGTGAAAGGTCCAATAGCTGTTGGTATCAGTTTTGCGACGTACGATTTAGTAAGAGACTTATTGAGGAAAATTTTGTGCTATATATAAATGATGTAAAAAGAAATTATAATATTGTGTGGTAGAATACTACACAGCATTATAATTCACAACGACTATTGTTAAAAAATATGTAAGTTTGTAAGATAATTAGTGTCAAGAATATCTTGATCAAATTTTAATACCAATGTTGTCAATTTTAAATATTTTAAGTTAAAAAAATAATTGATAATTTGCTTGTATAGAGTAAGATTGTCAAGTTTTTTTAAACAAAGTTACGAGTACTCTAATTTTATATATTTAAAAATATAAATTTTTTAACTTTTGTGTATGTAATATAGGCAATGCATAAATATTGTTTTTTAACATAATTTCAATTATTACTTTATTATAAAAGTTACTGTTTTTTCATTTTTTTTTAACTTAAAAAAAAAAAGATTTTTATAACACCATTATAAGTGACATGTGAATCAGAAA
Organism: Sycophila texana; assembly: GCA_035582955.1. Lineage (NCBI taxonomy): Eukaryota > Metazoa > Arthropoda > Insecta > Hymenoptera > Eurytomidae > Sycophila > Sycophila texana. Next base: position 8,198 of record JAWWEN010052272.1, on the reverse strand, counting down.
GTTTCACATATATTAAAATGTTGTGTATTTATTATTCTTAAATATTTATTTAATATTTTAAAACAATGAAGTTATTTTTTTATTAAAAACTTATATACATACATTTTACCTTTTTATATAACGTTTTATTAAACAGTTTATTAATTTTAAATGCTAAATAAAGCACTTTTATGTTAAATTTCCTTACACATAATGTATGTATATGTAAAAGGTGTAATGAATGAAAATTCAAATCAATGTGCAATCCGACGACAATAATTTTTATAAAGACAAATAAATTTTGTTTACATTAAGTATTTGAATTATTTTATTTAAAAATTTATTAAATCGTTATTTAATTATTAACTCTGTTTTTACTTTATTATCAATATAAAAAATTGCAACCACATTTTTTACAAACAGTGGACGTTAAAATATAATTGTTAATTAAATTTACATTTTTACCGCACAACCCAGTAAAATATTGTTTTACATTGAATTCTATTCTTTAAAAACAATAACTAAATAAATACTGTCCTAGATGTTACTGTAAAGTAAGATGTGTTATACAGTCTGATTGGTGCAAAGCATTGTTTACAATAAAAATTCGTATTAATAAATATATTTTTAGTCCTCTTTTATTTACTTATTTTCATGTAAAAAATGTCAATTGCAGAAAAGTTTAAAAGGTTTAAATTCTGAACTTTATTCTACTTACAAAGACTTTGTACAATAAACACTAAATAGTAATTCTAAAATTATAAAAATACGTACTTAGCAAAATATGAGTTAAAATGCAAGAACTGTCTGCTTAAGAAATATTTTGTTGAGTCTTAGTAGTCTTAATCAATGATATCATTTTGTCATTATTTTGGTTTGGTCTCTTGATCATTTACATATCTTATATAAACTTCAATTTCATTATTGCCTCCAGGTGGTATTTCAGCATCATTCAGATAAGATACTCCTATCGCTAAGACAGAACCATCCTGACTGAAACTAAGTGCAGCCACACCTGCATTATAGCGATGAAATTGGCACAGTCTTTTCTTATTGAAGCCGTCCCATATATTAACATATCCATCTGACCCTCCAGTAGCAAATGTGTTGTATCCTGAATGAAAACTGATTGCATTTACTGGATAAATGTGTTCAATATTATTTTCTTTTATTCTATGACATTTAAAAGCATATTTCTTCTTCTGGGCTTCAGGTGTTGTGTCCAAATATTCAACAGCAACTCTTCCTTCAATACTACTTAAAACGTAGCCCTAGAAAAAAAGATAAGAGTGTTACCATTATTAAATAATGATTTATAAAAATACAGATAATACTTGCAAACACTAGCATTTACATACCTGCTCATTAGGAAAACCTTTGATACACCTGGTTTGGTATTTCAAACTACTTTCTCGCCTTTGAAACATTCCAGCCATATTTCTCAAATCCCATATACAAACTTTTCTTTTAGCTGTACCAACAACAAATTTGTCTCCACAAACCGATAGAGCCAAAACAACATCGGGTTGAAGATAACTTCCTACACAGGTTGGAGTTCTTGGATCCCACAATTTTACAGCAGCATCCCAGCCTCCAGTTAATATGGCATTAACAGCTGCACAATATTCTATTTTTCTAATTGGCTCGTCATGAGAACCCATTACAGTTTCTAGAACCAATTTAAGATGAATATAATGGCTTAGATTCGTATAATACCGAATGAATGTAATTGTAATATAATTTTTATATACCTGTATTTGTGTTAATATCGTACATTTTTAAGGTATTTCCAAGGCCCCCACTGTAAGCGTGAACAGCATCCTGCAAAAGAAAAAAATTTGTTTAAGTATTTAATTTTGCAATAAATTTTATTTGATAAAACACATACTTGAAATGCAATATCCAGTACTGGAAAATCGTGATTATATTTTAGTCTCATTGTATTCGTTTGAATGTCATATAAACGAACGGTGCTATCCCAAGAAGATACGAGTAAAAATTGAGTAGAATTTGGGCCGAATTCAACTGCCGAGACTGCATCGTTTGGTGGATTTTTAAGTTTAAATTCTGTTCTTGATTCCATCGTACTAAAAAAGTTAAAAATTTATGTTATTCTTAGTAATATTAATGAAACAAGCATTATAACCTGAAAAAAACTTTCACTAATTTAGCTAAACCTTTTCTCAAATCAGCTGAGATAAGTCAATAATTGTGCGTACGGTCTTTTCTTTTTAAATAAAAAAACTAGCTAAAAATCAGTTTCAACCTCATTTATTAAAACAAATAAAAAAGTTAATATTTATTCTTTAACCGCAAAGTCCAGGCCGGGGCTTTGAAAATACACTATGCTGTAGAGGGTAGAACAGCTGTGTTGTCGGCTTGTTGCTGTTCCATTTTCCATCATTCCAAAATTTCTGATAATATATATAGTCTATGTAATAGGCACTAATTAATTTTTAATAATAAAATTAATTTTTTTAATAAATAATATAATTTTAATAACTGGATATTCTAAATAATGTTGATTGGATATTTGTTAAAGTTTTCATTTATTTATTTAATAAATTATAAGGACAGAATAATCCCCTCCGAATAAAATTGATTTACAAAATAGATAAAATTTAATAAAAAAATTAATTTTTAAAACGTATGTACGTATTATTAAAAATGAATTGTTGATATGCGAATTGAAACCGAATCCTCACTAATAAGCGAACCTGTAAGTTCTGCAGTACAAGAAACAAATTTAATATCAACTATTTTATTTTAATTGGTATACATTAAAAAATAGTAAAAATCAGTTGAAATTGATTCAAATTAATTGAAGTGATTAAGATAAAAACAATAATATTTTCCTTTATTTACATCACTTTTAATCGTTTTTAATCGACTTTTATCGTTGTTTTTTTTGTAAAATCAATGGAATAAAATGTAAAGTTACATTTTAATTAATTTTTTATCGATTTTTAGAGCAGGGCAAACAGTCAAGCAAAATTTTCAAATTTTCATTTATTATTAATACTATAAATATGAAGAATTGAAGGTCTGAAAGAGATATTGAAAATCAAACGTGTTTATTTATTATTTACTATATAAGTATATATAAGCTCCTTGATTCTGAGAACTCGCAATGAATTTATATATATGTACTGTACATTCTTCAAAAGTCGTAATAGCAATCCATAAGAAAATCTGCTTAATATCACATGTTACTTATAGATGTATTTATCCTGCAAAATGTTATCATCTTTAGTTATCGTCATAATTTATTTAGCTGCAGTTAAAAATAGTGAAAGTGCTTTAATAGAGACCGACATTAACAGTTACATAAAGCACAAATTGAAAGACACGAAAGAATTATTAGATAAATCCTACACTGCATTGTCGATCGATCATAATAAAAATATCACAACCGCACGTAAGTCTCAAATTCATAATAAATTACACCTTAAACTGACAGTATAAGATATAAATTATTTATATTTTTACATACTGACAAGTAATAAACAATATTTGATTTATTTGATCCTCTCTTATAGCCAGAGAAAATTTCAATGAAATTGTTGAAAAAGAAAATTGGGAAGAATTTTTTAATAAAAATTTAGATCCGAGCACATTAAATTTGAACGACAAAGTAATCTTTGTAAAATGTGTGAGAAAATTAGAAAATTTATTAAATCACAGAATGAAGATGAATGTGAGATTGAAAAAAATGCATTTAGACAGAGGAAACGTGGGTTTAGCCTCATTTGAAAAGAGGCAAAGTAATAATAACGCTGGATCGCCAATTATTGTTAATCCAAATGTATTAAAAAATCTATTAGTTTCAAGCCTCGTAGATATTGCAGCTAAAGAACTTGCTGTGTCGGAAAAACAAATTATTTTCAAAAATGAAAATGGATACATTCTCCGGGGTGCAGTAACACTGAACGGATTAGTGAATTTTCAAGAGATGTCGATAAATAATTTAAGCGCGACTTATTTAATGGATAAAAAAGCGGAAGATTTATTAATTTCGGAAACAGATCAGTCTTTCTCGACGGATTTACGAAATCTTAAGAATCGGATAAAAAATCTTGAATTGAACTCAATTTGTGATCTTCCTTTCAAATGTTAGTAAGTATTGCTCGGAACTACTTTGGAGAAAAAAGATGTACACTAAAAATTGTGCGATAAATAAATTTTAATATGCTCCCAGACTGATTTTATTAACAAAAAATTACAATATTTTGTTGTTGTCAATTTTAAGAGATCTACAGCGAAATTTGTTTCTTTTCAAAATTTTCTATAAATATTTAAAGAAACTACTGTAATTTATATAATAATTCCTAATAGTTGATTCTAAATTAACTATGGCAATTTTTTTTAAAAGAATTTTTTCTCCATGTAGTACTGTGCAGCTACAATATAATAATACTTTATATATTTCCACATTAACATTTAAATTAATCAACAAATTATATTTGCTTTCACATTTTACTAAAGATTGGCTGCAGAATCACGATCGATCTTTAAATAATATTGATCTAAACAGTTGCACAATTTACAACGATACCATAATATCAGTCGATAGCGCAAACGGTGCTTACCGTTTAAGCGAAATAAACGTAAATAAGATAAATGGTATTGATATAAAAAATCTAGTGAACTCGTCGTTTTTGTTGGGAGAAAATCAAGTTATCCAAGGTTTGCCGCAAAACTTATCATAATCAATTTTTGTTAATCTTGCAGCTCATTTATTTTGTTAATCACACGTACTCATCATGATTAATGCAATTATTGTTATTTTTTTTTTTTTTTTTTAATGCTTCAGGTGATCTCGTTAGTGTAAACCCGGTACGCGCGGTGGAATTATTCGCGGAAAAAATAAATAAGGTATCATCGACAAAGCTGTTAAATAAAGTGAACAATGATAGCGTCGATGAGATTGGCATCGATAGATTAGAAGTACATCATCTGCTCGTTGATAAAATCAACGAAGTGGATGTAAGTGATGCTGCTAGATTGTCGACAAAAAATGTAATAAAGGGTAAAGTTAAGCTTATTATAAAAAAAAACTTTATTGAGGTTCACTACCTTTGAATAAAAAAAATGAAAAAAAAAAATGATTTGAAATATATAAAATTATTTAAATTAAATAAGTTCAAATTATATTAAAAATTATTTAAATTAAATAAGTTCAAATAGTATTAAAAATTATCAATTAGTATTAAAATACTATTAGTCATGGTGTTTTATTAAAAATAAACACTTATAAATATATAAAATTGTTTGATAATAAAATAAGTTCCAAGGTATTTTAAAATACTATTTAGTCGTGACATTTTATTATCTTGATACTTTTTAAGAGTTTATTTTTTTAAGATGAAATATTTATAAATATATCTATAATCATAAATATTTCTTTAAAACCAAATGAATTTATTTGTTTCTAAATAAATTTAGTATAGTTTTAAAACAATAATTATTTGATTCAAAGAAATATTTTACAAGTCGTACTATTGTAGTAAATATTTTATTTTATTTTTATTTTATTTTATTTCATAAACGGAGGACTTAGTCCCTTGAGTACAAAATTACAAAAGAATCAATTAACAGCCATAAGAAGCAGCTATTAAACAAATTTTTCTAATGCGGCGCCTACATGAGTTTTGAATACTTAATATTTACTTTAATATTTACTTAAAATTACCAAATTTTTCTCTCAGTGTAGTTCGAAAAGGTCTTCACCTCTCAAAATGCATCTAAAACATGTTTTATACTACTAACAAACAACTTCATTTGCATTCAAACAATTCAATATATTTCAAATATTTATTTTTCATTTTTTTTTTTAATTTAAATTTGGTATACCTTTAACACCAGCAGTAGTTAATAGTATAATAATGATTGACGATTGACATTGACTGCAGGCAAAGTGAGAATAAGTAATCTCCTAATAAGAAATGAACTAAGAGTCAAGGATACCATAGCAGTCCCACTGACAAATTCCATGCAAGTTTACGAGGAGGTGTTGATTGACGGCAATGTGCTCGTTAAAAATGCTCAAATCGAGGGCGAGGATTGCGTTGCGATTGCACTCGATCCCCGAGCGAGCGATCGCGATAAAACGAAGCAAATTAGCAGCAGCCAGGTGTTGCAGCACTCGTGGAAGAAATCCGAAGGTCAGACGATCTTCCAGGACGTGCGTTTTGTAAAAGGAGCCTCGATAAACCAGTTGGAGTGCCAACGTCTGAATGGACTCGGAGAGGATGACTTTGTTTATTCATCCGCGGATTCATTGCGAATTGAAAATGTCACCTTTAAAAATGTCCACTTGACGGGGCAATTTTCAACTGATGGGAACAGATCCGACGGGAGTTTTTTTAAAAGACCCTCTCCCGAGTTTATAGTGTTCGATAAATCAATGAGGTTCGACCATTTGTCAGTGGATAGTCTTGTTCTTGACAATTACAACGGAGTCGAAGTAAATGACATAATCCACGCTAATAACGATTCTTTCGTATCGGATTCCCCGGGCGATTTTGAAATTTTCCGCGCCACCGGATTGATGCTTACCCAAGAGCTGTACATTAATTGGCTCAATGGGCGGAGTAGTGCGAGCACTTCGTTTAAAAAGGCCTTGAGGCGCGATGATAATTTAAAAGTTCATAAATTAGTAGGAAAAAAAGGTACGCACGAGGTGAGCGCAATAAAAATGCATAATGTTAAGATCAAGGATCTACGCGGGAAGAGCCTTGAGGACGGCCTATTGAGGCAGGAGTCGTTGATAAAGAACAGCGGAGAAAAAATCGCCTTGACTGTTGCCGGGAGACTCGAAGTTGAAAGTAATTTGAATGTAATTAATCGCAGGCTGAACGGAGAGGACATCGAGCATTTTATCAGTAGGATGAAAGGACTGCACCTGGACGATGTCGTCGAATTGAAAAGGATCAAAGGAATGGAGGTTTTAAGAGATTTGAACGCACGTCGTTTCCTGATGGAAAAACTTGAGGACATTTTTGCCGAGGCAATGTCCTTAAGTAGTCGGCAAATAGTACCCTCCAGCAAATTGATAGCCGAGCACGCGAAGATAAATTATCTTTCGAGTGAAAGGTTGAACGAGATAATGACTTCTTCTTTGATGCATACCGATGATATTCTACCTTCTATTAATGGGGACAAGTACTTTTCATCTTTAGTCGTTCAGGGAAACATCAAGACTAAAAGTCTCAATGATGAGCCTCCTCCTACGGCTGAAAAGGTGCTACTATATAATATATATAGTGTATTAAGGGTAGGGTCCAGTCAAAAGTGACCTAAAAAAACTATTTTTTTTTTATTTCATAAATCTTTTTTAAAATTCTATGCGAATATCAAAGAATATTTATTGTAGTTCAAATAAGAAAACTTCAATATTATTATAAATCATTTTCTTTTTTTCAATCTTTTAAAGATTTTACGGGGCATCTTTCATTGGGACCGTTTGAAATTTTACACACATATTGATGTTTATATTTTGAAGAGAATCTTAGAGACTTTTTATGTTAAAATAACTTTTTAAATTTTAATGGACAATTATATTATATAATAAATAAATTTTTTGTTGTTATTCAATTAAACTAGGTTTAAAATAGCATTTGTGAGTTTAAAATCATAAAGCGCTGACAAATTGTGATGCTCGATGGAACATTAAAGAATTTTTTAGATCGAATAAATGGTTCCCCGTAGGAGACTTTTAATAAGTCTGTTTTTTTACTACTTTTTAAGGCATAAGTCTATCAAATTTTATTAGAATAAGCTGAAAAAAAAATTATTTTATCTATTATTTTACTAAAAAAACATATTTACATTTCTGTAAATATAGACTATAAATTAAAAATTTTTTTTTTTTTTTTTTTGACTGGAACCTACGTTTAGTAAAAAAAACGTAATGACTTGTAATCATCCATGTTGAACACATTTATGTGGATTTCCATATGGAAATATTTAGGAAAAAATTTACGTTAACATTGAAAATCAACGTTGACATTGATAAAACCTCGATTTAACTTTATTTTCAAAGTTTTTGAAATACATGCGGCTCAGTGTGGGAAATCCACGTAGAAATGCGTCTTAAAACGTCCATTTTCACGTGGATTTTGAAGAGGATTTCCACACGATTTTAAGAGGATGTGAAACCGAGGGTTAGGAATCTGCCGTACCGGCTTAGACATTTTGTTGGTTTTTGTAAAATCGAA
>JAWWEN010052270.1:0-11042 GCA_035582955.1 Sycophila texana | reverse complement strand
AACAGTATAAACGTATGATCTAGTAGATTAATAAAATGCAATTTTTAGGAAAAGGGCATTTTTCGAGAAGTGCCCTTGTTCCATCCAAAAACAATTTTTCTTTTATTTTTCGAATTTATCCTTGTTTTAATAAACGGTGTAGTATACAATAGTTTTTAATGAAATATTTTGCTGCGTGTTGAACTTCGATTTCGACATTCTTTACAATAGGGAATAATAGTATTTCAATGACAGCTTGTGAGAAAAGAGAGTTAAAAGATAAATTTTTATCAATATTAGACTTACGTGAAAATGGCAGTGGCGCGGCTCAATTTTCTCTCCCAGGTGCGGACGATTTCTAGTAAATTAAAAATCAGGAAAGTGTTCGGCTGAACTTCGAATGTCATATGTTCGAAATATCGAATTTTACTTTGAAACTCTTGAAATCAATGTAAGTTCATATAGCGGATTCCTACTAAAGTTTATTACAATTTAAAAATAATACTTTTAATCCAAGGCTTACAATTTTTTTGCAGTAATAATCTTAATTCTAAAGATCAATCACAATACGCTTATATACAAAGAAGATAAATAAAACGCATATATTTCTAAAATCTAAAATGCACACTTACACAAATACACAAATTACATAAAGAAAAAACATTTGGAAGTTGAAATATTCAATGTTCATGTACTGTCAAAGCCTCGAGGTGGAACGACGGAGACTTGCTGGCAATAGGAAAAGAGGACAGTGAAGAAGACCACTTTTCAGGCCGTCAATGTTGACGTTTCCTCTCTTTCTCTCCCTCGACCGTTCGTGCTACCTCGATCTTTATCCTTCAATATGCTGCAGCTCGACCTTAGACCATTGAAGTCACTCTCGGTTTATCAGTTCAAACGGAACGGAAAAGCCAGACCACCGTCTTTACCCCAAAAGAACATCAATTTCCAGTCGTCCATTTAATCAACCGCCATCGTAATTAAACACCAGTAAAAAATAAAAATAAACATATCTAACGATTTACTTTGTAACCATTCGGTTACTCGCTTGCAACTATCGACTACTCGGGGACAAATGTTACGAGGATTCAATCTCGTGGTTTTTTCGAGCTGCCCGTTGAAAGGTGCACGGAAAAAAAAACGACGTGCACGAGGGTATAGGTATTGTGCAGAGGCGAGCGACGACGAGGAAATGATTACTCACGTTTTTCAGGCGAAACAAAACATCGGCTTAATCAAAACATCGATCAGATCGCTGCCCCGGCGCGTTAATCCATTACGAGTGACTGAGCGCTGCATCTCCTGCTGCTGCTTCTTCGAGATCCGAGCCGACCTCCTGGTCGTTTACTCCGGTGACGGTAGACTCTTCCACGCCCTTGTTTGCAAATCATCGGGATCTGTCGAAATGATGAGCCGCTCCGACCGAGATGCGTCGTGGACTCCTCTCATTGTTCTACCATTTATCAGGATGAATGGGGAGATCTATATATACAAAAAGAAGTCTTGTAAGGGGGTCCATATATACCACAGTGGAAACAATTTTCGAAGTCATCTACCCTAGAAGCTTTTTTTCCACTTCTGTAGGTCATATAAGAAGCGATATCGAATTATCAACATAATTTTGGCTCGTTATATACATCGTTTCTCATATATTAAATGATACATAGTTTGATATATTATACGAAATAAAGCAAGATTTTTTCATTAAATAACTGCTATATAAAAGATTTACCTATATATTTATTTAAAAAAAAAATAGGTATAATATAGTTGCACCTGACGGCTCATCGGTATTGCTAATTGTTATTTAGGCATTCAGCGTCACTGTGCCACGATTACTCCCTTGGTATGACGCACTCCAATCGAGCGTCTAGTTCATCCGCGAGCAACAAACGTCAGCTATGCGAAATGCGCCAAAACTAATATTTTGGTCGTGTAACTCGCCCCAGTTTGGCCTGACGTCACACCGTGGTTGAGATTACGCTACACGCTCTCCATAAACTTCCCAGCTATATCAGATTTTTTTTATTATTATTATTATTTTTTATCGAGAGAAGAAAAAAAGTATTTGCATAAATTTAATTAACTTACAAGTCGTTATGTAGATTTAAAAAAAAAAAGACACTTTATTTAAGAAACAACTTTATTTACGTAAAATTATATTAAATGTTCTCCAGTAATTTTTTACACTGTATATTCCTTTCAAACTGCACATCCAATATTTCATTCTAACGTATATTATGAAAAAGATATAATTACCACTATGTAAAAAGTGAATATAAAGTCCTATAAGGCACAATTTGAATGGCGGTGTATCAAAGTCACAGTATGTGACCCACGGCCAATAAAAAGAAAGAAGAAGAAGATATTACGAAGAAAAAAATAATTCATTTGAAGAATCCTTTATAATAAATTGCAGTGCAAGCGTAAACAAGGCAAGAGATGAGTGGAGATTCCCAAATGAAACATCTTAATTAACTTTATGATGTCGTCGAAGGTAATTCTCGCTTGCGAATGAAAAGGAGCGTGACCATTGTGGAAAGCTAGTCACACATAGTCAAACTGAAGCGACTTAGAAAGGAAGAGCGCTGAGGGAATAGGGAAAGGGACAGAGGGACGAGAACACAGCGAGGAACAAGAGGGAGAGAGAGGGAAGTAGCGGCTTTAATAACGAGCAAACGCACGGGGATGCTTGTACGGACGAAGCATCTGGCGCTCGGTTGCTCGTATTCTAGCTGCGCGCTCCGCGTAATGAAATTACGAAAGTTTCTGCTTTATGGTAACAGATGCACTCTAAACGTAAAATTGACTTTTTAACCGTGGACTCGTACACTAGCAGTGTGGATATATCAGGCGCATGCATGATCGATCATTCGAGTGATTTTCTTCTTTATGAGCGTCGTAAAATTATTGACGGTTTACGATGACAGTCTGCTCCGTTGATAAGGATACAAATTTACGGCCCAGAGAGAAATGTTTTTGAAACTGGAGTAATTGATTATTCTATTAATATAATGATTAATAAATTTGTGGTTATAGTCCGGCTGGGATTGGAAATTTATTTTGGATTAAAAGTGAAGCGGAATAGCTGCTGAACGTTAAAGTTTACTCCGTTCAAATAGCAAAAGGCCAAACCGATAGTTCGTCCTAATTCGTGATCTGAAAAGTAAGGGAAGGCCTTTAAACTATTACAAAGCTTTAATTGTTTTGTAAGCAATTAATTGTTCTTGAATGTACAAGCCTTTCGTGAAATGGAAATTAAGATACAATCTTAATGGGCTAATTATCGCAACTAGATCAGTAAATAATAGCATAAAAAAATTATTTATTGAATCGAAACATGAAATTTAAAATAGTAATAATAATAGTTAATTAAAAAAGCTACCAGCTGATTTTTTGTATCCTTAATATAGATTCGTATCTTTTAAACTTTCGGATTAAATTTTTTTATATTACTATTCTGATTCTGATGTATCACCATATGATATATACCATGGACTTTTAAGGAGATATTTAAAAATAAACCAGAGAGATTTGAGTACTGCAAATATCCATGAGAAGCAAGTAATTAGTTTCGTTGTTTCATTAATAAGCAAAATTAACGAGTGATGCAAACAAAGAAAAAAGCAAAAACTGAACGATGAAAATATGTATTTGACTCTGCGCAGAAATTGCTTCAACGCTAAAATTGCATCGTTAATATTTTGCGCGGATTGTTTCACGCTGTATCGACGTTTTTCAAAGGGATCAGATGACATCCGATAGCATGAAATCATAAAATACACCGTTTGCAATATTGCTGAAAAATTTATTTAGATTAAATTTTTAACGGAGAAAAGTTATGGTCTAGTTTTCTATTGCTTCTGAAGCTTACACATTTTTAAATTTCAAACGAGGTATTTCATTCTCTACCCGAGACAATATCTGCATCAAACGATTTTTTTATTTTCCTTATAACTTTTCATAAATGTATAGCATTATCCTTACAGAGATTATTATATAAAAGCTACACAAAAGTGATATTCCAAGAAGTTTTGGCATATGGCTACCTTCTCAAATAGAATGATACAAAATATGACATTTTGTTATTTTTCTTATTTCATGGAATTACAGTTAAATTCAATCCACTGTTCATTTAAAAGAACAATCAGTATAAATATTGAAAAGCTTTTATCAGTATTGGAAAATAATGCAGCCTTCGATGCAAAAAAAAATGTTATTCAAAGAACGAAATATTCAACATTAATCTACCTACAGCGGTGTATTTTCACTATAGGTACCTTACAAATCCATGTACAAATGCACTCGAATTGCCTTATTCAACCGTATTCTCCATTTCTTCTAGAATTTGCAGATTTCAATTTCGAATTGCACCCCAATAGACGGAGGAATACATATATATAGACCCATTACCAAGCGGCTTGCTGGGGTGGGGATAAGTGGCAGGTACACAAAGTTGCCGTGGTCCTGCCGAGAAAATTCGACGTCGTAAGAAAGTACGCTCGAAGAAGGCGCGCTGTTCTCTCCCTCCCTCTCTCGCACTCAACATCCCTTTCTCTGTCACTCCTTCGTTTCCTTTTTCCCACTTCTCTCGCTCGCACGCGTGCGAACCTCCTTGGATTGGTCGTTTAATATTCAACGGCCGATGGTTTAATATTCAGCGACCCGACCTACATTGCCCTCGCGGCTCGGGACTACTCCCTGGGGAATGCATGCATCGTTGCACGCTTCTTTCATCTCTTCCTCCACCAGCTTTCTCTTTCTCTCTTTCTCTTTTTCGCCCTTCTCTGTTCTTCGTTCAAGCAACTCGCTTCGTCGCTTTGACCAGATCGTCACCATGTTTTCTTTCCTACCGTTCTTCTTTGCTGTTTAATAGTCCTTTGTTTTCATCGCATTTTGCTCTTTGAATACCTCTATTCTACTCTTTTCTTCCTTGCCCAACTCATTTTTCATCGTGGAGCGCCTGTGCGTCGGATAAAGGAATTGAAAAATTATATTATACGTTTTTTAGCGAAATTGGAATTTTTCGTAGCCTGTCGGTATTGCTAGTAGTTGATAAAGCGGGGATAATTGTATATTTATACGTGAGCTATGGAAAATTGAAACGATCAAAACTGATATTTACGACAAAGAAATTTTAGTCTAAGGTAACCTGTTAAAAGTCACGACTAATTGAATTTCGTTGAAAAGATATTGATTTCATTTTCTTTCTTTAAAACAATGCATTTTTTAATTCAAGTTAATAAGCTAAGAATCGATTAAATCTTTTACACAATTACTTTTCAAAGTATTAAGTGTATATTCAAATGTTTATTAGAAATACTTATCAGTTTTATCGCTTAATTAACACTTGAGGAAGATAAAAGTATTAATGAATCTTCTAACTTATTTAAAACTGGGTATACATTTCCAACTTTACTGGATTTGTTTTCTTTTTGTCTCATGCCCATTTGCCGCCTGAAGTTTTCTCTTTTGAAATGTTACAATGACCGACTAGGAAAATGAGTGTCTCCCTTGTTAGAATCTACGTAAGAAATTTTATCGTTTTATTTCTTCTTCTTTCTCTCAGATGTATTCTTTTGTTTGGTTTCGCAAGTTCTTTCCCTCTCTTTCTCTCATTTCTTCTAGAGCTCAGACTTTGTGAAGTGTTTCTGTTACTTCCATGCTGGCTCCATTAATCTTTTGGGAAATCTATAAATCGATACAGAGCAACGTTAAGCTTTTTCTAATGGCGTCGTCCATTTGACATAAAAATGTGAAATATCTTCAATTTAAAGCTTTACTGCGCAGTCATTATTTTAGACTACTTCGAGAAATTCCAGTGTAATCTGTGCAGAGTAATATTTTTTCCACGGCTTTACAGGGACAACAAATTCAGATATAATCATTAATCATTACTGCAAACGGTAGTAACTAAAGCTATCGATATATAATTTTAATTTAACCGTGTCCTGTGCACGTTGTTCTCGTAGTACATGATGTGAATAAAGCGTAAATTTCACAGAGATGAGATTAATCCTCCGTTAATAAGAAATTTTTGCATTAAAGCGTAATATGCTTGATTAAAATAAAAAGCAATATATAGTACAGTACTAATATGAATTTCCTATCCTTTGTGTTACAGTTCAACCAACTTCGGTACGGGTCGTAGATGAAAGCACGAAGCAAACGTTGGAAGACGGACGAGTATTGGGTCCAGTAATCGAGGGTTCACCGATTGCTTTGAGATGCGAGAGCGGCCAAGGCAGACCCGTGCCAACGGTGGAATGGTACAATGGCGATGTGCTGCTTAAATGTAAGATTTTTAATCGATATCGGGTGAATTCTTGGGAGAACCGCAAAACGTAGCAGCTTTTGATGATATAATTAAATCTTTTTCAATTTAATGAAAATTAAATTAAAAAACAGCGAGTTTTGTGGTTAATAGGCATTAAGAGTTAGAAATATTACGAAACGTTTTGAATCAAAAGAAGGTAGCAAAAACTGTTACTTTAGTTTCCAAAAGTTATTATAATTCAAAAGTTACTTGGGATTTCATTAAACTCACTGTTTTTTATTAGACAATACATGAAGAAATGTTCTCTAATAATAATTGCAATAGTGAATTTTAAAAATCTTCGCAGACAAACATTATTGGAAGAATTATAATAGTTTCTTGTAAAATTTACTATAGTATCTTTCAAAATTTATAGTAAATATAACAAATTTTATTATAAGCTGTTATAAATTTTACAAGAAGGTATTGTAATTTTTAGTAAATCTTTTCTCTCTGTGTACCATTGGGATTGGGAGACTTAACCAACTTTGAAAATTAAATATTTCATAAAAATTAGTCGAATAAAATAAATAATTAGTGAGCAATGTCAAAAGAGTACTCATAAAAAGTTAGTTTTAACAATAGTCTTATTTTTAATTGACAATTTCGATGAGCACCAGTAACGCATATAATTTTTTTTTTCATTTTTAAGGGCACTTCGCAACTTTTCTGTTACAATTACAGTTAAATGAATTTATAATACAACTACCATAAACAGTAATTAATCATTATTTTCTATACTTGAAATGATTCCCTTAAGTCTTAAAAAGAGATCATCTAATAATAATATTGTAAAACAATTACATTAACTGTTATTTTTCTTTCCTTGTAATAAATTTAATAACCTACATTTTAATAAACTATTATCGCAGCAGGATCAAATAAATATCCTTTTCAAAGCTACTCGTTAATTTTTGAAACTCATGATGAACTACCATTTTTCGAACTTTAATGTAACTTTTTGAATGAACTTCTAAATTAGCAATGTTCATGACCAGAAAAGTTTTTCAATCATGTAACAGTTAACAGAGTTCTTTCAAATCAATAAAACCTTAATTATTCAGAACGACCCGAATTTCTCCAATTCATTTTAATCTTTTCAATACATCATTAATGTTAGCTAAAAAAATCTATTATCCTGGTATAACGTAGAACTAATTGAAAGAAACTTTTGTTTCAATTGAAGGCTCCGGAAACATTTTCTCAAGTTTCATTTAAGTTCATGTCTTGAAGATGTGTCACTCTCCTGCTCAGTAGCCGAAACAAGTGTAAAAGTTTATAATTTAATGTCACTACATTTTTTTTTACTTTACAACAAAAATATCTAAGTTTATGACGAAACTGCAGGATTGTCTTATTATCTTTGTGAACTAAATACCTGATGAAATATAGTATAAATAATTAAACTTATACATAAGTAATTACCTTAATTTTGACAATCAATAAATATTAATTAATTAATTAAAAGGTGTTCTGAATTAAATTAATGTCAACTTTTTTTAATTTCAGCGAAAAGTTCGTCGGAAGTAGACGAATACGACATCGGGACAGGAAGTGGCACGCTTAATCTTGTGGTTGCACGTAGTGAATTAGGCGCTACTTTTACTTGCAAGGTTAGCAGTTTAGCCCTCGCCGAACCGCTGAAAATCGACATTAAATTGGACGTTCACGGTGAGTTTGTAACTTTCATTATATCATCATTACGTGGAATTATATATACTCTCTCTATATACCACCCATAGAAAGAATAACTAAGGATTTGTTGACGTACATGTTCATTCAGTCAGCGATCACATTAGGAGCTTTTAAAGAAAACGAACGTTTACGTTAAATAGACAACATATACTTATTTATATCCAGAATTTATTGCTGTGATGTATAATTTAAAAAAATATTTACTTGATTTAATTAGTACAGCGTAGTCAATATTGAAAGTAAAAGTTTCAATTACTTTGAAAAAAAATCCATTTCGCCATCTTAGTAAAATAAGTTGTAATAGCTCTTAATGAAGAAACTCTTAAAATTGAATGTAAAATTTATCTACTAAATTGTCGATTCGAATGAAAAAAGAAACATTCACTTTTTTAAAGCAAATTCAAGCTTGCAAATCTCTTTTGATTTAAAAATCTTTTTTGCCGAATGTCTTCCTCGTAAAAAGTTCTTTATCCAGCAAGAATATCCTAGTGCAATCATTCTTACACCGGGCTCTTCTCTACTTTAGAAGCGTTTTTTCAGCTTCTCTCAACTTAAAAAAAAAGGAAAAAAAATCGTCAAGTACCATTACTCATTCCAGAAAAAAAATTGCCACTGCTCCGTTGAAGCACACGCACACGAATAAAGTATGAAATTTGATAAGATCGATCATCCCGCTGAATTAAACAATCGCCATATATCCCTTATCCCAGGGATTTTAATCCACTTAAAAAAGTTTAAATGCGTTCTCAAAACTTCAGCCTGACAGACAATTGCACTCGGGCCGCTCCGCAAACGCGCCGAAAGTGGCTGCAGATTCCGCAAATAAAAGTGGGGAAAACACTTGAATAGTTAAGCAGCCGACATTGATTATTGCGCGCCCCTCCACTCAGCCGTTAATGAGAGCCTCGGGACCAGCGATCCCCCTTTCCGAATCCGCATTAATTTGCCAAGCGACGATCGAAACACGACTATATTGGAGTTCCCGGGGACGATAATTTCGCGTCGGCGTTACGATGCACCACTTCATAAGGACAGCGGACGAGAGCCCGTCGGGGGCGAGACGAAGGGAACGGATGGAGGAGGAGAACAGTGCGCCCGAGAGAGACGAGCTTTTGAATCTCCATCTCTTTTCATAAAACTCGTCGTTTTCCGTCGCGTCGCATAATTGCGCACGGCCAGATCAATCGGGACTGGAATCCGCGACGCTGCGCGCATGCCGAGCTTTTAACGAGTTTTTGGAACTTTCGCGGTGGATTCTTCGCTCCGACCACTAGCGGTTCTCTCGCATTCTGCTGTATGTGCGCGCATAGTAGATAGGACTCTCGCCGAAACGAGAGAGCGAGATAAATAGCGAGAATGAGAGAGAGTAAGAAGTGCAAGGCCATTTTGAAAGCGCGGCCTGCGGTTTGCGGTCCTGGTCGGTTCACCGATCCGTATAGATTTATATATGCCAATGTATGGCCAGCAGGGGATTCGACAGTTCTATGCGCGCGCCGGTGTGAGTTGCAGGTAAAAATAGATGGGAGAAGAAAGGAAGAGAGAGAGAGAGAGAAGTGGGGGAGAGCTGCGATATCCCAGCTTCATAAACAGGCGGACGCATTCGTTGCAGGAACATCGACGCGAGCATTCAAAATGCGCGCACCGCGAGCTTTGTCATTGCCAGGATTCACCGTGGAACTCCCGAGTTTTTTGCTATTCTGCCTTTTTAAACTCGTCGCGTATTACACGCGCGCGTTTGGCTTTGAAGCCGACCGCAGCGTGAAAGAACATTAAAAGCGGTGTTAATCCGATCATGAAAATAAACAGTCGAAGTACTTAAACACGGTGAGCACTTAATAATCGACGGTTAAATTGCAAATTCCCAGGCAAAGGCGCTATTTCATTTCGAGTCGCAAATTGGATCCCCACGCGCTATATAGATACACTTAGATATCTGCATAATAAATCAGCATGGCAAAGGGGGGGCTCCTATTATGAGCGTTCAATGTGGTCCGAAGGCTTTTAACCTCTTGAATTTTAAGTGCAAACACAGCAGTTGTAGCACCGAAGGAATGTCCACGAGCGGGCGGCGGCTATCGCCCGGAGCGAGAAAATAACTGCGAAGGCCGTAGGCGGAGGAGAGAGAGAGAGAGAGAGAGAGAGAGAGAGAGAGAACGACGAGCGAAGCTACGGCCAGGCGATATCGAACTTTTGCGCCCTGTCGCTGCGGCGAAAGCTGAGCGAGAGAAAAATAAAGAGTGTAATAAGTGGGAGTAAGAAAAAGAGCAAGGGAAAAAAAGCGACGAGTGGAGAATAGAGGAGTGGTGAGGGGGGAGGGGAAGAAGGAGGTTGAAAAAAGAGATGGCGCGAGGTGAATGGAGAAACGGAGAGGAAATTGAGAGATAGAGGATAGGAAGGAGAAGGAAAGATATAGAAGTGGCGAATGCTCGCGAGTGCCATTGCGCAGATGGCCCTCTGTTTAATGGCCCAACTCCGGTAATGCAGTTCGTCTTCTACATCCGCGCAATAGATTTTCAGCGCGCGTGCGTTCGTTTAATCTTTCCTCCGGGCGCCGGGGACCGCACCCCCGGACCTCCTCGGGCTGGGCTCCTCTGTTTGATCTGGCTGCGCGCTCCTCTCGCTCTTCTTCTTTTTCTCGATTTCACCACCCCTTCCTATACGCCGCCGCGGCTCTGGCCCGTTGTATCCGTCGTCCTGTATATATACACAGCCTTTGTCGAGGAAGACTCGACGACGGGGCGTATAGATAAGAATTTCGACCGAGCCGCTGTCTGAATAAATAAACGAGACAATTAGATTTTCCGGGAGAATTATTAAGGCTACTGATGAGACAGGGATTATGCATAAATTGCTTAGGCGGCTATAATACTGTGTCTTGTATAACAAAATCTCGTGACTTAGAAATATGGGAATTGTCGGCTGATTAACATAATTAATTCAGAATTTTTCCTTTAAGGGGGGTTTAAACCTAAAAATTTTTTTTTTAAATAATTTGAAAATTAAAAATTATAATAAAATTTATATTTTCTATTAAATATTCTAGAAATATGTT